>NEWO01000130.1:1847771-1920734 GCA_003013225.1 Phalaenopsis aphrodite | reverse complement strand
TCTTTTTCTTTTATCGAAGCTTTAGAACAGGGCACTCGTGTCACTTTTCCTTTCTTTTGGGATTTCCCCAGGAGTTTTGAGGATTTTCTTTTACTTAAGTCTTTTTTTTTCGTTGAGTTTCTCGAGTTTTTTCCGCTTTTCCTCGGATTTCCTGGATGACGTTTTCTTCCGGACTTTGCTTTTTGAGACGCATTTAGGCTTGCTATACTTAAGGAACATCGGATCTCACGGGCGTACAGGTTTGCTTTACATTTTACAGCACTTAATTTTCCTGTTCCTACCTGCTGTTGTTATTCCTGTATAGCATGTTATAATTTTCTTGCTTCTACCTGCTGTTGTTCTTTCTGTATAGCATGTTATAATTTTCTTGTTTCTACCTGCTACCGTACTGTAAAGCATGTTACACTTGTCTTGTTTCTACCTGTTACTATTCTTCATGTATAGCATGTTATACTGCTCCTGTTTTTGCCTACTACTTTTTCACATGCATTCTATTGTTTGTTCCTGCATTGCACACTTTATATTTTATAGCTTCAAGCATGTTTTCTTTTTTACATAGGATGTTTAGAGGACTACAATCATAGGGCCGTCTGATTTGACACTATAACTGGACACCCTAGAAAACTTAAAGTCGTCATGTCGGGGAGCTTGGAGCTAGCGCAGTGGACAACACGACCATCTTCAACAGCAGAACATGTCTTCCCCAGCAAAACCATTCCTTTTCCTAGAAATTAAGCAATAAGTCATAGGATTTCGAGGTTGTTTGCCTAGCACAACATAAATCCTCCACCTTTTCTTTAGGCATTCGTATAGCTCTGCTGTACGATTTAAGCCCTAACTCGTTCTAGGTTCTGAGGTTGTCGTCCGACACGACGTAAACCCTCATATCTTCCAGGCGATTTGTATGGTCATGTCACGCAAATATAAGCTCTAATTAAATAAAATTGACAGGATAAAACACTTTAATAATTTCTTCTCGAAACTAAAGTCAAATCATAGGGTAGACTGGGAAGTCACCGAGGTTGTCCTCGGGATTTGTGGCCTCCCCTAGTTTCTCTTCATTTGGATTCCCCAACAATGTTCCAGATTCGAGCATTTCTCCTTTCACACCTCTTTGTCCGATTTCGTTGAAAAGTTATCTTTTTGACTTCTTTGAAGATGATATTCCCTGATTTTTATCGAGAGTTTTCTTAGGTGACTTCGGTCATTTAAGATGTAATTAACTTAGGGGCTTGCCCTTATAGGAAGTTTTTCCGAACCCAGCCTAAAATAAACCATATTTAATTCTTTGTATTAAATAGGAGAACTTGTCGGCAAATAAAACGGTTTCGCAGACCAAACGAATGTCATATATTTCTTAGTTTATTTGATCAAGCCCCATCCTCAAGTCTTGTGTTTATCCCTCGGGATAGATACAAGATTTGAGGTAGAGCGCTCTTTCACTTAAACTGCGAAAAATATGAGGTCAGTTTGATTTCATATTTTTCTAAAATTATATATATATATATATATATATATATATATATATATATATATATATATATATATATATATATATATATATATATATATATATATATATATATACCCCCAAACTTTTTAGTGCCGACAAAGTGAAGCAGTTCCATTTCGACCAGACTCAATAACAAAGAACCATGAAACCTTCAAATTTGGGGACCTCGAGTGTTTCAGGTTTTTCTAAATTTTGCACCTACATTCTGCTTTAAAAACGTGTCATAATTACAGAAGTGCAATAATTCGGCTTCTAAAAGTCTGAGAACATGTTTCATGAATATTTTGCTAAGACCAAGGAAGATTTGCACTCCATTAAAAATCCATTTATCAGCAACCAAAGCACCTGTTGAAATTTTGAAAACTGTGTTCACAATGTGTAATCCTGTCCGTGTTATGTTTCCCAGACCGCCTGCCATACGGAACCGACAACATCAATTTTTGAAAGTTATTGAAGGGAGTTTTCTATTTCAGTTTTATTCATTTTTATTCTATTTCTTATTATATTGCGCCTTTCCTTTATTGTTTTGTTTTTGTATTTGGTAAAGTTTTAATAGGCTTAATTATGTTTGCCCTAGAAATTCCCTATACAATAAAGGGAAACATTGTAATTTGAATAAGATGGGATAAGAGAATATAGTTTCTTCACCTTTCTTCATTGTATCAGAGACTCATTCAGGTCATCTACATTGCTAGGCATTGACAGGGTCTTCGGCTTCCTCTGCTTTGTCGTCACCCTGCGATGACATTGGGGCTTCAATCATCCACTGCTTCATCTGCTTCAAAAAGTGTCAATCTCATCCTGCGACCACGTATTCATCTGTTTCGTTTGAACGAATCTGCATTGACCTCATCTGTGTTTGCATCAAACGGTGTTGTAGTCTTCTTCCTACGATGACATCTTCGTCTGTGTCTGTCAAACAAATCAACTTCATCTTAGTTTGTCTAAGCAATTTGTCTACTGCATCTTCGATTGTCGTCTTCATCTTTAGCTTCGTTTGCTATGACTCCTTGAATGGTATCATCCAAGCTCTCCTTCAGCAACCGAAATCCTCCCCGCATCCATTGGAACCCCTTCAGCCAACCTGCAGACCCTCCTCTACTCGCTCCTAAAATTGCCAAAGCCTCTCAAACAGTCGTCCAGTGGCCAAAATCCTCCTTGCAGCAGCCAAAATCCATCCCCCTAGTCAGCAGGCCCTTCTCTGCTCCTTATCATAGTTGTTGGACTCCTCATGCAATTGTAGTCCTTTATTCCTACTGCAAGCAGCAACCAACTCCCTTATCCAACCCAAAACAAGCATAGGGTTTATGACCAACTACAAAATGAAGACGTTTAGTTCTACTTGTCACGACCTGGTCCGGAGCATGAAATTAACAAAAGTGAGTACAGACAGACTGAAGGTGTGAACTAAGTTATTTATATTCATTTAATATTAAATAAATGAAAGTCACTAATCAAATTAAATCAAAGCAGCATAATTAAATTTACCTCATTACAAATTATACGTGTTTCCTATAAACATTTTATCTTCTATTGTCTATATTTAAATCAATTAAATTAACTTGAAAATTTGATTTAAAAATAACAATGAGCTAAACAAGTCAGTGAACTCATACTCCTAAAATACAGTAATACAAAAAAAAAGAAGGCAATATGCATGTCGGTTAAACAGTTTAATAAATCAATATAAACATTTAATATTTAAATATTATGATATTATGCAATGAATATTACTATATAACATATCTATATGATTCTATACATATATAATTGTCACAGCTACACCATCTAAAAATTTATATAAGTTTAAGTACTTCGATATAAATATTTTTTTTCATTTACGTGAAAAAGTACCTTAGTGTTCATCCGCTAGTATCATAAATAAGTGACTTCATGTCAGTCATGCACATACAAACAGTAAATATAGACATATCTTTCATGTACTCATCACAGTCAAGTCAATATATGTATGTGTGTGTGTGCGTGTTGTCAAAATATAAGTTCTATTAATGAAAAAAAAGGCCCAAAGGTTTTAGTGAGCGGGTGCTAGGAGCCTACTTACAAGGCATACATGACTCAAAAAAGGTGACCCAAATGTACAAGTATACCTTAAAAAAGAAACCTAGACAAGTTTCCCAAAAGCAAAGCAAAACTATCAATCATGATGAGAGGATTTGCCTCACCCCTCCCCCTGGTTCTAGGAATGGAGTCCAGCAACAAACTATGAATGGGGCTTCCACCCGGACGATCAGACAGTCTTCCTGTAAATTCCGGAAGTGAGGCATTGCTTTTTTCTTCTTCTTGAATTTATAAACCTGACATTCATCTTCCACTTGTTGATCCAGTTGATCGTATATTGGAATTTTAGTGGAGAGCTCACGTTGATCTTGGCATTCCTCCAATGCATGAGTACCTTCCCCAACAACAATAAGTGGTGCCAACTCATTATGGTGAACTTCCAATACAACCAAATAAGAGGGATTAGAGGTCTCAATAGGCTTGCATAAAGCTGGGTTCTCATCAGGTTCACTGAGAGCAATATCAGGTTGTGTAAGAATGCTTCCATTGTGAGGAATGGGGGCAACAAACAACTCATCTGTCTGGTTAACATTTGTACCAAAAGGTTCCAATAAAGTTGCAGGATCTAAAGTTGCCTCTTTGGTATTACTGACATATGTTGAGGAATCAAGGGTTCCTTTGCATTTTATTCTAAAACTGCACTGTCGGAAATACCATGTTCAGGAATAGACGGTTCCTTTGCATATTGTTCATCCATGGGATTATCTATATCCAGCTGTATCGGAATATTAGGTTTCAACATTGGTCTAATCTGAAGCATTTATTATGTGTGTGACCAAACATCTTACAATAATTGCAGTAGTAAAGTCTCTGTTCCATAATAATTTGATGTCAGTAACCATTGTGAGCAGTGTCAAGCCAAATTTCTTCTACATCTGGAAGAGTAATATCCCTCTCAATTAAAATCCTTACAGCAGAAGGCCTTGGCAAATTAAAGGTAGAAATGTTTAACTTTATTAGTTTTCCAAGAATAGCCTCAACAACATATTATACTTGATGGTTGAAAAAGTGAAGCTTGAGTGCATATAATTTAAACCATATAAGCACAATGGGAAGTTCATGACTTGGATCAAAGTCAGGGGACCATTTAAGCAATTTCATATGTTTGCCCTCAATTAAGATGTATATCTTCGAGAATATTCTTGCATAGTTTTCTTCTTTAATCAGTTATATCATAATATGTCTTCCATCAAAAAGATCCATTGTCTTGTCCCTAACCAACTTGAAATCTTCAAACACTTTCCTGATATTCTCCATCTTAGGGTGACCCAATTGGAACTTTCAAATCATAGTAAATTTATAATTTTCGGCATCGGTAGAAATTTCAGTGTCAGAAAAAATTACTGTTAGTTTGCCTCCATTTTTTATGAAATTACAATTTATATGTCTAGCAATGAATTGTGATACATCTGCAGAAAAACTAAAGTATCTCCGAGTTGGAAAGGAGCACTGTCATTGCCAACTTCTGCAACAAAGGAGAGTTTGCCCACATTTCAAAGCAAGTTCAGTCGAAGGTGAGAGAGCTGCCATGAAAACAGTCTAACCAAAAGAACCGCAAATGTCGTAAGAACAACAAGAGAAGGTCGCCGAAGGATGGGTAGGAGGGCGGCATTTGAGGGTTGCTACAAGATTTAGGCGAAGCCGAACTTTGCCAGAAATGAAGCAGATGGGCTTGCCAGACGTGCACTTGAAGCAATTGAGCGATTCAGAGGAACGAACAGTGCAGACAAGCGATACAGATGTGCGGACAATGCGGTTGAGCAATCAGGACGAGTCTGAAGTCGGTTAACACTACTTTGATCCCATTGAAGTCCACACCATAAAGTCGTGACAGCAGCGAACAAAGCGTCCAACAACCATGAAAAAACGCAGCGTAATAGAATAGAAATAACTCACCCAAATCAGCCATTGTCGAAACCCTAGAATAAAGGAACTTCATGTTCGCCAGAGCCCGAATACCATATATATATATATATATATATATTTGTGTGGGAAAGAGCAGCGGTGGCTCCCTACACGTTAATTTCAAAATAAGGTACAAAAAAAGGGAGGGGGGAGGATCCCCGTCTATGAAACCCAAAAAATACAATTGACACACCCCTAGGGTTTCCTCTCCCCACAGTACAACTCACACCAAAAAGAATCTCCAAAATACAGGTATACCAAAAAAAACCAAAAAGCCAAAAAATAAGCTTGTGATCTTGTGTAGCTTGACAAGTAACTTGAAAAGTAAAGTAGAAATCATGTACAAAGGCGTCTTCAGATTAGCAGAGTTCTCCAAAATCATCTCCACGTGCAGAGAAAATCCAGCAAAAATCGTGAGATCAAAAGAGTAAACAGGAGTCAGGAACAGGGAAACAAAAAACTGAACTCGACCTGCAACAAAAAGAAAACCTGCCAAGCAAAATATAAAACCCTCAAGAGGAGAAATGTAGACCCCAGCCATCAAACCGAAAGTAACTCCTCCTTAGAGCCAATAAGCAGAAATGATTAAAAACGGACATAAGACAGATTTAAGCCATCCCCAATGAGGAGTCTTCTAAGAGGAGCAGGGGGGTGGATACCAACGTGACAGACCTCCCCTGCATGCTTGACAAGCCAATCAGCAGGGGAGTTGCCCTCTCTATGAATGAATTTCCAGTTTACCTCAAGATGTTTTTCAGCCATAAAAATTAAAATACGTTTAAAAGTGCATAATATATCTCAGAGGGGAGGAGAGGTACCCAAAAGAATATCATAGAGCATTTTAGAATCCATTTCCACCTCTAATTTATGAAAATTGAAAACATTAGCCACCATTAATGCTAAAAAAACCCCACAGCATTCCGTTTCCAATGGATTATCAGCAACAACAGAGGAGGTGACAAAACAAAGACACCTACCCTCAAAATCTCTAAATATTCCCGCAACCGCAACATAATCAGGATGTAAATAGCCATCCAAATTTAATTTAACATAACTCGGTGAAGGGGGAGCCCACCTAATGAGCCGGGGGGGGGGGCTTTAAAACCTGAACCTCAGTAGAACCAGCACTTAAGACTTTATTGTAATAGGCAATCACATAAGCAACAACTATAGAAGCAGTGGGGGGAGAAGTGTGGTATTTAAAACTGTTTATGGAGTTCCAAATAAACCAAAGGACTAGTAAAGGAAGGGGAAACCCCTCCTTACTGATATCAAAATCTTTCCATTGCCATAAATATTTGCTTAAAGAGCCTCTATGCATAAAAAAACTGAAATGTGAACCAAGCATATCCCATAATCTTAAAGAGAAAGCACATTCAAAGAAAATGTGTCTCATGTCTTCCTCCATTTTGCACATATGACATCTCGAGGCCATTTTTAAGCATATTAACTTAAGAATATCATCAATATGTATTAAAGAAGTGAGGTAGTGCCAAAGGAAAAAGGATATAGAGGGAGATAAAAGTTTATGCCAAATCCATTTTCCCTATAACCAATCACGCTGTGAATGTAAATTGCCAAAAATAAGTTTGCAAACCGATATATATATAATCATATGGATGTCGTAGTTCCCCTCTGCTAGGGTTTTAGCCTCATGGCAAACCCTAGATTTCTGCTACACGGATCTCTCTCGCGTTTCTATTTCCCTGCTTCGTCTTCGTTGACGTTGGTGTTCGTGTTGGCTTTCTGGCGACAGACTCGCGTCCTCTTCCAGACGACGAGGTAGGCACGAGTTTTCGCATTTCTTTCCAGACGACGTCCACATCTGTCCACGATGCCTCCTTCGCAATCCTTGCGTCCCTCACAGAGTGACTGACATTGGCCAAGGTGATGGCCTTATGGATTCTTTCCTACGCCGTCGCGCTCGCCGGTGACAACCCCGCTCCCGCCCCCCTTTCGAATATGTTTCTGCAACGTTACCATGATATTTTTGCTCTTGGCGTTGAAACAGGATTTCTCAAAAAAGCATCACGTAAAAACGACAAACTTGCAATCTTTCTCACAAAGGCCGAGAGCTCCACCACCCTAGCTACGCCCTGCCAACTATTCTTAGTAGGTAAGTTTCTTTATGGAAACCCTAAACATGAGTTAATTTGAAAGGATTTTGAGCAAATGAAGCTGAAAAGGGATTGGAAGATTGGTAAATTAGATGGCCGACACATTCTCATTCAATTATCAAATGATGAAAACTACGCTCATTTGTTTGCGAGAAAACTCCTTCAAATAGACAACCAAGTGATGGAGGTTTTAAAATGGACGGTGAATTTTGACCCTCGTACTGAACCTCCTATCATTTCCGTTGGGCTGCACTTCCTAATTTTGAAGGTCCACATTCACGATCAAGAGCTCCTATTCGCTTTAGCGATGATATACGGTAAACCTCTCAAAATTGATACGCCAACAGTGAATCCGACTTGGCCTTCTGAAGCCATAATTTTGATAAAAGGATATTACTTTACTTTTTCTGAGAGAGATGGATTGGCACACAACATCAAAGATTTTGACCACAGAAGTTAGAGAGAATTGCTTATTTTCCAGGAAATCACAGGAGATTTGGGAAGCAGCTCGTGAGATTTATTCTAGTATTGAAACAGTGCAAAATTGTTTGAGATTAAGATAATTGCATGAGCTCTAACAAGAAGAGTTGAGTGTCCTCAATAATCCAGCACCCTATCGAAGTATTGGTGACAATAATATATATATGATACATATGTATGAAAGTACCCTTAAGATATCATGATGTATAAAACAATAGCGGCGAAAAAAAGGATGATCAAGTTTTTGTTTGGTCTAAATAAGGACTTAGATGAGATCAGAGGAAAATCATGGCGATGAAGCATCTTTCTACCACAAGGGATGCCTTGATGAAATTAAAAAATAAGAAAGAACAAAGAAGCTCGTGATAACAAGAAGTGTGGGTTCATCTAGCACTAAAAGATACTAGGACAACAATGCTTTCTCACAATGTCTCAAAAATTTTCTAGGGAGATGCATTGCTCATAGCAGTCTACCAGATTATTAGAATCTCAAGCAGGGTCCTTCAATTCAAAGCCTCTCGATATCTCGATGGAAACAAGCCCTCATGTTAAAGTCTTCTCATCTAATATTTCATTAAAAATATTTGGCTCTCTTTTGTTCACATTCATCAACAGAACCGCACAAAGCTTGACCCAAAATCTATCACATATATCTTCCTTAGTTATGCTTCTAACAAAAAGAAGTACAAGTGTTATTCTCTCACTAAAAAAAAAATACTATAACCATAGATGTTATTTTCTTTTAAAAATAATCCTATTACCCCAAATGTTAAATTAAAGGGGTGAGTCTGGGTGAATATCAGATTTAGGACACTACTCTAAATACCCACACTGATTAAAGTCATCACAACCTACTCTACTTCCCTATAGCCATCCTATCTCCCAAGTTCCACCACTTGAAGATATCCAACCTTAGATTGACGATAACAAATACAAAAGGATCTTTGTGTGTACACTAGGAGAAATAAATCCACTAAGCAGGATAAAAACATACAATATACAGCCACAGGATTATTCACAGCCAAACCTGAATTCACACATCTTTAAAGTTTCAAGAGAAGTGAAATCCAGCCGAGAAGATAGAGAAAGTAGCACAAATTATCCTATCCAGAAGTATATTGCCCATAAGAAGTTATTATCACCTTAAAAAGCTTTTATATTTAATCTTGATAGTGTGCAAATACTTAAGTCTATTCATCAAGCACTTCAAAGTACAAAAATAAAAAATACTGTTGAAGAGAAGATCCAAGCATTTCATCTAAATGACACATGAAACTTCACAAAGCTTCCTCCAGATGAAAGAACTGTTAGGTGCTTATGGGTGTTCAATGTAAAAAACAAAGCAGATGAGAGCATTGAGAGATTTAAAGCTAGGTTAGTGGCCAAAAATTTCACTAGGCCTTATAGGATAGACCATCAAGAGATATTTACACCACTGGTCAAGCTAATCATCCTAAGAGTTCTTCTTCCTTTGGGTAAACAAAGAGTGAGAATTGCATCAGCTTAATATCAAGAATATCCTTTGGAGACCTTGAAAAATGGCTCGAATAAATATTTGGTTCAGAAAATAAGAAAATCACTTTATAGCGTCAAATCAAAACCAAAGATTACTAAATGAGTTGAGATGTTTCACGGTCCCATAAATATGTCCAATGACAGTCAAGTCGCTATCAGCATTACAAAGAATCTTGTGCATCATGGTAATACTAAACACATTGAGATTGAAAGATATGTTACCGCCGAAAAAGTCAACGATGGTATTATTCACTTAATCTACATTCCAACTCATTCTTCAAGTCACGGATAACTTCACTAAATGCATACGTCCAGATAGCTTCAATGATTTGAATATCAAGCTGGGTCTTTACAACATCTATGACCTAGCTTGAGGAGGTGAGTAGAATTTTGTCCTTATTAGGTGGCCCAAACCACCTGCAATATAGGCCCCATAGGATCAATTTGAGGAAGCTATTGAAGGTAGCTTCATACGTTTTAATCATTTTTATTATGTATCTTATTATATTGTAAGTCTTTCCTTTATTATTTGTTTTTTATATAATAAGTTATAATAGTCTATATTATGTTTTCCCTAGACATGCCCAATATAACAAAGAAAAATATTATAATTTGAATACGATAGAATAAGAGAATATAGTTTCTCCACCCTTCTTCACACAACAAATTGTTGGATAAAATATTGGATACTCACCAGCTAATACTGTTACAAATTATTTAATTTCCTTTCCGGTTATTTCCTATTTATTGTACTTATTAGTTTGACTTTCTTGTTATCATAGAGTAGTTATTAGAGAGAGAATTGGGTATTATGTTTTTCCTATTTTATAATCATTGTATACTACATTTATATCCCCTTTCAATAGTAGTAATATTATCCTGCTCAATTCCCAAAACTTACATGGTATCAAAGCCACAGATTTACCCTAATCGTCGGGAACTTCCTTGCATGCCTTCCGGTGTAGTTTTTCAACCATTGGATTTCGTCGTTGGTTTCCCTCTGCAAATTTCAATCGCTGGTACCCTTCCCTGCAAGCTCTCCCGACGTCGATCACTCCCCTGTTGGTTGTTTCGCCATCAGACCTCCCTCTTGCAAACATATCTCTCCCCTGCAGACCCTCCAACCACTGAATGTCCCTCCCGCCGACTAGAATCTTCCCCTGCAAGCCCTATTTTTATGTTAGTTGTCTAAGGGACCGCCTATGTCTATGTGTTGGCACCAAACCTCACATTCGGCTTCGTCGGAGTCATGGTTAATTCCTCCATTACCAAGTTTTCATCCGATGCTACCTTGAGTCCATCGAAGCATTGGCACCTACCTCAATCCCTCTGCAGACCGGAGGACATGAAACCCCATGAATTTCTTGATTGCCACTCACAAACACGACTCGAATTTCCTCCAATGGACTCGAGCAGTTTCGTTGTTCGTCAAAGGTCCGAGTAAATTCGGCCACCTCACAGGTACGGTTCGTGAACATCTGAAGATCAACCCAACATATACAACATGGGAAGTGCGGAACTCCATGGTTATGTCATGGCTGAATAATTTCATGGAGATCTTGATTAATCGTTCATACATGTTTCTTCCGTCTGCCCATGCCCTATGGATAGTCGTTCAAGAAACCTACTCGGACGTAAGAAATTCTGAACAACTCTATGAAGCTTCTAATAAGATCTGTGTGGCAAAATAAGGATCGAAGATAGTGATATAGTACTACAACGACTTGGTTGTCATAGGGATGGAATGTGACATCTACTATGATTACACTTGGGACTCTCCGATAGATCTTTCCCTCTTCCAAAAAATTCCGAAAAAAGATCGTGTGTTCCTATTTTTTGCAAGCCTAAATAAGGATCTCGACGAAGTCAGCGGTAGTATACTTGGTCATGATCCTCTTTCATCAACCCAGACAACATTCACTGAGGTCCACCACGAAGAAAGCCAAAGACTTGGCATGCTCAACATCTTCACTAATTCAACCGAGTCTTCAGCCTTGGTCTCCAAAAAAGCTCCGCACTCTATCACGTCGTCACGCACCAATCATGGTGCACCACACTTCAAATTTGATTTTTGTCACAAACCCTACCATACCCTTGATAAATGTTGAAAGCTCTACTGAGAGTCGGCAAAAAAATCTTCAACCAAATCTTCTGGTGTTAAAGGTCTCGCTACAACCTTAGAATCCACAACAGTTCAATCGACCCCCACTTGAACCATCCACGAATCATTAGACTCCGTTAAAAGTAAAATGGAACACTAAATTAAGCTGCTTGGATCTAATCAATCCAACGACCCATCGACCTACCATGTTTGTCAAGATAATATTTTTATGGCACTTACTATTTTTGTTTCTTCCCATCTACTGATTATTTATTCAAGTGCAACGGAAAACATGTCGGGTGCTCTCAATTCTTCTCGACGTATTCTCTAAGCTCCGAGCAAGACACTATTAAACTTGTTGACGGCTCCTGTAATTCTATTGTGAGGAAATGGTCGATTGTACTAACAGTCGATCTGACTCTGAAATCTGTGTTACATGTATCTTTGCTTATGTGTAACATTTTATCAGTCAGTAAATTGACATATGATCTTGATTGTATTATTTTTTTTTCTCTCGATGTTTGTGCATTTCTGGATCGTTGTTTGGGGAGGATGATTGAAACTGTGAAGCGGACATTCGGGCTCCACTTCTTTCAAAAAATGGCAATGATGACGCGAACACTCAATCCCATGTAGTTTTTCCCTCTACTGCTTGTGCAGTTATGCTTTTACGTTATCGCTGGGATCGTCCTAATTTTCACTATGTAAAATGATTGTACCTTCTAAAGTTTATTGATAAAAATCCATCTACTTCTAAAAATGAAATTTGTCATTTAGCTAAACATCATGCACCATATCCACCCCACCGTTACACACCTTCCTATCCATTTTCACCGATTCATGGTGATTTGTGAGGACTTTCTCGAACTGCAAGCTACATCAATAAATGTTGATTCCTTACTCTAAATGATGACCACACTCGGATAACTTTGGTCTATTTATTACATAACAAATCTAAAGCTGCAGCGACCTTCATAAAATTACACTCCATTTTAACCAAATTCAAAACCTTCATTTAAGTCCTTCAAACGGACAATGATCGTGCGTACTTTAACTCTATATTGGGAGAATTCTTCCTGAGAAAGGGCATCCTTGATCATAGCTCCTATATGGGTACAACTCAAAAAAATTAGAATGCCAAACGAAAAAATGTACGCCTTCTCAAAGTGGCCCGTTCCATTAAATTTCAAACTAATATCCTTAAACAAATTTAGAATGACGCCATCCTTACTACAACTCATCTCATTAACGAAGTTCTCACAAAAATCCACAAGTTTCAGACCCAGTTATCCATCTTGATGTCGTGTTTTCCTACCAATCGATTCTTCTCCACATTTGTCCCAAAATATTTAAGTGCACAACCTTTGTTCGGAACACAACCCCGACTCGAAATAATCTTGATCCCGGCACAATTAAATGTGTTTTTTGCGACTATTCAATCACTCAAAAAGGTTATCAATGTTTTGATTCTACCACCAATAAAATGTATGTTAGCCTCGATGTCTCCTTTTTGAATGTCTCTGTTTCCCTAACATTCCCTCAAGTGAGGGTGAGTTAGATTTTCTGGATGTTGCTCCTTTTTTGAATCCATTGGATATTCTACCTACTCCTACAGTCATTATATCCGAGGAACCCTCAGTCCCACTGGTTCCGTCACCAGCCAAACCAACATCACCTTCATCAACTCTTTATATCTATACTTAGCGTAACAAACCCTCGGTTGAGAATAGTCTTAACGCCCCTACACTTGAGCTCGCTGCCCCATTGCAGGTCTTGGAATCTGCCCTGACCTACATCCCTGAAACGATGTTCTCAATCTACAGGGAGCGCTCCTGCTTCGAATGAGGAGTTGAATTCCCCCAATTTAGGAACGATAATAGACATGCGCTCTTTATCCAATGGCAAAAAAACGTCTCACTTCCATGACGGATTGTTGTCTCTTAACCACTATTGAGGCAGCATTGGCTAACCCATCCTGAAATGCTGCAGCCATGGAGGAGATGAATGTCCTTCGGCACAACCATACTTGGGATGTTATTGGTTTTTCTCGAGGAAAGAAAATAGAGGGGTTGCAGGTGGATTTTCAACACTAAATTTAACTCTGGATCCTTCGAACGTAATAAGACTCGGTCGCCAAAGGCTATTCATAAACATATGGAGTTGACGATGAAGAGGCTTTTGCTCTGGTAGCTAAACTAAATATCATTTCGGTTTTGTAATCCTTTGTCGTGAATCTGGATTTTCCTTTACTCTAGCTGGATGTCAAGAATGTTTTCCTTAATGGCGATCTCGCGGGGGTGTATATGTCTCTCACACCAACCTCTTCCCGTCAACAACTGTGTCGGCAAGTTTACACAAGTTGTGGGTCATGGTTTCTCTCAGGCCCAACCAGATCACACGATGTTCTTCTGCTACTCATCTGGTAGCCGTATTGTCATCCTCATCGTCTATGTCGACGACATTGTACTCAGAGTTAATAATCAATCGGGCTTGGAATCTCTCAAAGGCATCTTGGTCGCACCTTTTGAGACGAACTTGGATTCTCTATGGCATTTCATAGGTATAGAAGTAGTGCAGTCCTCTCGGGGCATTCGCCTTTCCCAGCGCAAATATGTGACAGGTAAACTGACTGATACAAAGCTACTTCTTTGCAAACCAGTAGTTGTTCCAATGGATCCTAAGGAGAAATTGATAGAAGTTCCCAATCTCATTCCGATGAACAAGAAATACTACCAACGCCTAATGGGGAAACTCAATTACCTAGCCCATGTGCGCCAGGACATTTGTGATGTCGTTGGTATGGTCAATTAGTTCATGCATGATCCCTATGAGCATCATCTCACTGTCGTCTATCGAATCCTCCACTACTTAGAAAGGCACACCTCTCGCTCCATTATAGTTTAAACGGATATTGATTAGGTCGGGTCCGTAAATGATCAATGATCTACTTCAAGTTATTGCTCCTTTGTATGCGGAAACATTATCACGTGAAAGGTAAAAAAGTTTGTAATTGCCCGTAACAGTGTTGAAGCCGAATTTCATTCAATGTCCCTTAGGGTATGCGAAGCCCTCTGGTTGCGCATCATGCTCTGCAAGTTATGTATATCAGTCTCAGTTCCTCTACAGTTGTTTTGTGACAATAAAGCAGCCATCAACATTGCCCATAATCCAGTTCAACGTTATCGTACCAAACATGTGGAGATTGACTGCGACTTTATCAAGGAGAAGCTTGATTCAGAGAAAATTATGTTCCTTTTGTCCCATCAACTAGATCAACTCGCAAATATTCTCACAAAGAATCTTTCTCACTCGTTATTTGACGATTTCAATTCCAAGTAGAACATGATTGACATCTAAGCTTCAACTTGAGAGGAGCATTTGAAATTCTTTAGTTTCATTTCCGGTTATTTACTATTTGTTGTATTTTCAAGTTTATGACTTTCCTTTTATTATGGAGTAATTATTAGGGAGAGATTTGATTATTATAGTTTTCCTATTTTAGCATCATTATATTATGTATTTATACCCTTTCAATAGCAATAATATTATCATATTCAATTCCCAAAATCTACAAATACTGTAACATTAACACCTAGAATTTGAAAAGGTGCAATAATTGGAGAATATGACATTCTAAAACAGGTATGACAGAACCCAAGCCGACTTCCCACAAATCGCCTACTGAAAAATAAAAAATGTAATTAGAACAATATTCAGACAGCTATCGTAAAGATAATGCCCCAGACCTGAACCGCAAATTGTCCGGTGCCCCCAGCAGCTGCAGTAACCAGAACTACTTCTCCTGACGTTAGTTTTCCAGCCTACATATATGGAACAGAATTTATAAGAAACAACAAAGAAAAGGATGGAAGCTGCAAAAGAAGTAAATTGGTTGTTGAAAGAAAAATAAAAGCATGACAGAGATTATAAATGGATATAGAAATAAAACAAGATGGAATGGAGATATAACATAAACACAAAGTGGTTCAGCAAACCCGTTACACACAAAATACAATCCAAATAATATAATTGTACTAAAAATGTACCTTTTCTAAAGAAATTGAAGCTGTCAAACCAGATGAAAGCATGCTGACAACTTCTGCATCTGGCCTGGGAACAGGAAGAAGATACTTTGCTGGAACCTGAGATAACCAGGAGAATGGTAGAAATACTTTATCTGCGCAGCTTATGGAGAGTGTGAAAAGAAAGATTAAAATGAGAACCATAGATTCATTACCTCTGTGAACTCAGCATAGCTTCCAAAAGCTAATAGTGCAACAGGAGTGCCTACCCTCAATTGGACATGTTCACCTACAGCTGCAACTAAACCTACAGCCTGGTACAAAAAAGAATAAAAATAAATGGGATGGAATACACCTTACCATCTTTGAGATACAGACATATGCACACACAGGGCAGAACTTTTCACTTCATTTACCCTGCCAATAAATCAATTCTTGGATAATGGTTTATTTCTTCTATTTACTCTTCACTATTTCTCTCAATAATTTTCCTGCTTAGCAGAAGGCGAATGAGTGCCTTCATGACCAAAGAAATATAGAGGAAGTGGGGAAGAACGACATGTTGAAGCAAGGGTGGGTTATTGTCGACCGCTAAAATAAATCAAGCAGAGAAGCATTAAACTATTTTCATCATCAACAGTGTCAAGACAAAACCTATATGTATATGGTCACCAGAAAGGTCAATTGCAATTACAATATTTGAAAATGCACTGTTACTGCATAGAAAGGATCTCGAGAAAATTTGAAGACAACCAAAGTGCATGAAATAAAACACAATAAAAATGGCGAATATTTTTAGGACACAAAGTATTATTCGTGAGTACATACAACCCGGCAAAAGACCTTCGTATGATAGAGAAATAGTGGTATAAAGAGAGAGATTGATGAAAGTCTTTTGAAGGAAGCTTCAAAAATATATTAATTTCAAATCTCTGACAAACTGGAGAGAAGCGGATCCCTGAAGGTTCCCTGAGTTACAGAATCCGAGACAAGGAAATAGAGATATAAAGCGATCTCCAGAGAGGGAGGAGAGGAGGTTCCTAAGAGAGAGGAGGAAGCTTTTTACCTGTCCTTTTCCTTCCCCATTATGCATAGGAAAAGAAACCCCTAAAATCATCAAAGTAGTACAATTCGCACTGCATGATGCTTCTCTCTAATATTTTGATGAAAATGGTGTGATGTGGATGTCGAAGTATTGTCGGCTAGTATCGTTGGCGAATATCAGATATTGTCAATACGACAGTCACCCCGGTACCTTGGTGAAAATATAGAATCCTAAATATCAAGTGTCACCTTTAAATAAGAAATTGACGGATGTCCTTGATGATCATGATGTCTTCCACTGATAGGTTTTTTTAGCTCAGGCGATCTGGGTTACTTTTTTGAGGAAAAACGAGAGTAATCAAGTTGGCATGTAGGCTCGGTTCAGCCACTTCAGCGTGTGGGTTCAATTCAACCACTTCGACATGTGGGCTCAGTTCAAACACTTACGCCGGAGGGCTCATTTTAATGAGAGAATTTTGATGAAAACTTTTGTATACTCGCATTTGTGTATACAGAAATCAACAAATTTATTGGTCATTTTAATTAGGTAATTGCACCACTGCATTTGAATATTTAAATGATGCAAATAAGCCCAATCAAACCTTGCACAAAAAATGAGACTCCAATCAAGTCATGTGAGAGATCTTAATTATTGGAGTCACTATCTACTGATGAATGAGTTCACCCTTTATACCAATCATGAAGCTTTGAGATTCCTGAATAGTCAAAGAAAACTGAAGGGTAGACATGCCTCAGGAGGAGTTCCTATCTTCGTTCCATTTTGTGCTTAAACATAAGGCAAGGAGTTAGAGCAAAATAGCAAATGCACTGAGCCGTCGACACTTGCTTATCACTAACATGCAATAGACAATAGGTGAATCTAAAGTCTTAAATGATACACGTCACTGAAGAGAATTTCAAAAGATTTTGTTTTTTTCTCAGAACGAACCGTATGAGCAGTTTCACAGGGTAGATGACAACTTGTTCAAGCACAATAGACTATATTCTAAGAGTTCACTCAACTCTATATTACAAGTGTCAAGGTCGGAGAATGACCGATCATTTTGGCAAAGAAAATATTCTTTCCTCAATGAAAGGGAAATTCTATTGCCCTAGATTTAAATGGGATACGAAGAGACAAGTCAAGCAATATAAGATGTGTCATCTAGCTAAGACTCAGGGTAGAATATGGGTCTCTATACACTGCTACCTGTTCCAAAATTATTTTAGGGGATGCGAGTATGGACTTCGTTGAGTTACACATGAACCTAATAACAAGATGATTGATGTGAATATGGGTCTCTATAAACTGCTACCTGTTCCAAAATTATTTTAGGGGATGGGAGTTGTTTTTGCTGTGTCTTGATTTCAGATTCCTGTGTGGGGTCTTTTTTTCTCTTTTGTGGTTCGAGCAAATGTGGTGCTTCAGTGTTACCCTACTTCAAGGTGGTGATTATATCTTCCCTTTTATCTTCCCGAAACATTCTCTTCCCTTCCCCTTTAGCCGTCGGCCACCCCGACACCCTTCCCCCTAACCGCCTCCAGCCTACTTTCCAACATCCAAAACCTGTTGTCCAGCCCCTCCAAACTGGTTATACAGCCCTGCAACCCGCTGTTTTGAACCCAAACCTGCCACCCAACACTCCATCTTTCTTGCTGCCACCCCCGCTAGACATCCTGGTCCACCTAGCCAACCCCTACCACCCTTAGGACGCACTTTCAAGGTGTTTTCTTTCATCATTTAATGTTTGGGTAATGTTATTTTCAGTTTGTGTGTGTTGTAACTCTATTTCTTATTCATAAATTTTTTTTTTTGTGATTTGTGTTTTTCCTCCAGTATCATAAGGTATCAGAGCTAGCCCAACCCTAGTCTTATCCTGGGGTTCTCTAGCCTCCGCCTTACCCCCTTACCGGAAAATTCTCTTTCCTACCCTGAACCACCCATTCCAAAAACCAAACCTTAAATTCTCTTTACTGATTTTCAAAATCAGCAATCACAAATCAAATTTTATACACCTTCAACGAGTCTCCTACATCCTCTTTCACCTCTCAACCTTAAACTTTAGTCATGCCACTAATGAGATACATGCCCGAGCCTACCCGGCAAGAAATACGGCAAGAGAACCGCCTACATCAGCTGTGGATTATGGACATTGAGGATGAAATCCAATGGGAGGCAATCCTCAACCGTGATCGGAAGAACCAATGGGGAGAACGAAACATGAAGATGAAGCGAGAAAACATAGCATTTGTTCCTACCAACTTTCTACCGGCAAAAAGTTGTTAACTCTAACATCAACATGGAGAGACTGCAGCACCAAGTGACCCCCTGGCAACTATCCAGCGAAATCAATCCGCAAGTCTGTCACTGCCAGAAAATATGGAAAGTGTCACGGATTTCGACATGTTGTGGCAAAATGCACAACCAAAAGAGTGGTCTACTTCACCGAGCACGGCGCCATCAAAAAGTTGGGTAACGATGCTGTAGACACCGAAGAACAGTTTGAACAAGAACTTTCATCCGATAAAATCTTCCCTCGTGGAACTCCCTTGTTTGAGGATACATCCAATATTTTTCCTCCATGTGATAAAAAAAAACATGCAATTTTTTATGAGATTGTGGTTCCTCCTCTACTATAAGATAGAGAACTCTTAGTTGAGACACATAAAGATCAAACAAACTAGAAGTTGTTGAATTTTAAAATTTCAGTGGAAATTTTTAGTGACAACTAACTGATAGCACCACAGACAGCTACACTTCCAGCTCCCACCCCCAGTATTCCACATGAAGATACGTGTGAAGCTCTTGTTAATAGAACGCAACAGAAAATATCAGTTCTCTAAAACTTCAAGTCAATCGGAAGACTAAAAAGATAAAAAAAATTACTCATCAACCAAACTCTTGTAAACCCTCAACCTTGTTGAGGCCCAACTTGTCATAGATGAAAAGCATATGGGGTATTTACTTGTTCGAAAGAACCTACAAAGTGGTGTACCTCGAGATCAGATTATGCCCAACCATAATGGATCTTCAGGGAGGTATGCTCGCAAGTTGGAAAAGCTTCTCAAATGTTTTGGTAGCCAGCATTGTCACAGTGGGATCCAGGAACGATCGACGACAACCAGAATCTTCGACGAATGAGGTCAAAGCTCCCCAACCTTGGGAGATTAACGCGGAGCGTCCCCTCATAGATGTGGGAAGCAGGTGCGGGAACTTCCGTCTTGATGCCAGAAAACAAGAGCCAGCTGAATTGGGTGGCATAGGGGTCGGTCCCCAAGCTTCCAAATGATCAAGCGGCCCAAGCAATCTTCCTTTCGCATCTCCCGCCTCGATCAAACACTTCAAAAAAGGCAGCAGTGCCATTAGGGCCTCCTCCTTCCTTTTTTGTGCCTTATTTATTTGGTGGTATTTTTAGGGCTATTTTCTGAATATTTCTAGAATCTCCACCCCTTTTTTTTTGTGTGGGAGTTCTCTTTTTTATTTCTTTCCTTTCTTCTTCATATAAGAGTATTTAGTTGTTCTGCTCAGAGTTGGGAAGTAGTTTTTGTTGTGCCTTGATCAGATTCCTATGTGGAGTCTTTTTTCCTTTTAGTGGGTTGTGTCCAAGAAAATTGTGGTGCTTCGGCTGTATCATGCTCTGAGGTGGTGCTTGTACCTTCCTTTTATCTTCCCAAAACCTTCTCTTCCCCTCCCCCTTAGTCGCAAGCCACCCCAACCTCCAAACCAGTTGTCCAACCCCTCCAAACTGGTCGTCCAACACTGCAGCCCCCTATTATGAAGCCAAACTTGCCACCCAACACTCAATCTTTATTGTCGCCACCTCGCTAGTCATCCTATCCACCAAGCCAACCCCTACCGCCCCAAGGCGCACTTTTGAGGTGTTTGGATGATGTTATTTTCAGTCTGTGTTTGTTGTAACCCTTTTTCCCTACTAATAAAAGTTTCTTTTGTGGTTTGGGTTTCTCCTTCGATATCAAATTGTTAAGAACAACGACAATACATAGAACATTGAATGACTAGAGGAAGAAAAGATTTATGCTAACTTAAATGCCAATGATTTTTTTTTTTTTTTTTTGTATCTCAAGGACTTAGCTGCCTTTGATGATGAAGGTGAAGCCTTTACTACCATGCAGAATGATGAGAAATGTGGAATGCAGGACACGGACTAGGTCTAGAATCCAATAAACTGAAAATTCCGATTTATTTGTTGTCAATTCATGTAAAAAGTGCCAAGGGTTGTGGTCGGCCCCCTTCCCTTTTCCTTTCTCCTAAATTAGCACTAGTGATGGGTTATTTTGCTTGGGAATAATTTATATATTTGTTATGGACTAATTTGGGTATTGGTTGCTTTCGTTTTAGACAATGGAGATTGTTTTCTCTAGTTTTTCTCTGTCAGAGTGTTGTATCATTGATCTTTTTCAGCTATTATGATTGTAATATGATTGGATCCAGGTGGTGATTTCTCGTAAACATTTATTGCAACTCTTGCTGAAGCCTAATGTAGTTGTTGTGCAGTTATTGTCCTGTTGTTAGTTGAGTTGAATCTCCTGCTCCCGCCTCCAGTTTCCCCTCCTTCCAACAACTCTCTTACCACACCCCTTGACCTTCCCACACTGCCAAGTAATTCAAGGTTAATGCCATCATAAGTCTCACTGTTAAGCATCACAACCAAGAAAGCTGCAAGCCATACCTCTCATTGAAATCATGTTAAAAATTTATATCAACACACAAACAATATGATTTACCTTACCTATAAATTCAAGTCATAAGATCATATAACAAGCCTTCCTTTAATAGAAGTTCCACCTATTTGCAAAGTTGATTCCAACTTTAAAAGTTCACCATGACACTTTCATGAGTGCTTCCCATCCGAATGGAGCATAAACCTCATAAACATCAGCATTCTTAAGTTGTATACGTCCCACATACATCTCGAGTTAGGCTGAAATTCTATGAGTCCCATGAACATCATTGAGGCAAGGATATAACCTTAGATGCCCTACTTCTTTGGCCACTCTATATCCAAAATAATAAACTCTGAATATTCTACTGATGGAACTCATTTGCCAAAATAAATATCATTCACCAAAAACAACAACTTACTCTATGCTCAAGTCGTCGGTCAACTTGAGATAACTCTAGGCCCTTTGAACAAGGCGACCCAAGAGTATGACAATCAGCCCATTTGATGTGGGGCTTCCCCCGCATGGACACGGGATGCGGGAGCAAGGCTTCCCGCACTGATGCAGGACTCCGGGTTCTCCCGCATCTGAAACCGACCGATCTGTTGAAGACCAGTCCAAGGGAATCCTAGGCCGAGCGGCCCGAGGGAGACTCCTAATGGGACGAGCGGCCTCCCGCGCCCCTCTTCTCCTTCCTTTTCTGCTTTTAGTATTAGAAGATTTTAATGGCTATTTCTAAATTTTACTTGCCTCCTCAACCCTTTCTTTTGTGTGGGAGTTTCCTTCTTTATTTCTTTCATTTCTACCTTAATGAGATTAAATGATTTGTTGTTTTTTATTGTAGGGTTTAGTTTTTATTGTATGTTGATTTCAGATTCCTATATGGGTTCCTTTTCCCCTTTGTGGGTTATATCAGAGAAAGTGGTGATGCTCCATCGGTATCCTACTCCAAGGTGGTGTGTATTTTCCACCCTTTTGGCTTATCCAGTCCTCCTTGTCCTTCCCCATAGTCGCCGGTCACTCCTAATCCCCTTCCCAGCCTCTGCCTCTCCATCTCCTGCATTTACATTGTTGTCCAGCACCTTCCTATCGTGGGTCACCTACGACCCTCTATACTTGATGTCCTTATAATTCTGCACCTCCCCCTTGCTTCCATCAGCATTCCTTGGTTGCCACCACCATTGCCAACCATCCTAATCAACCTTTCTTGTGTTGTGTATGTCGATGATACTATTTTTCGTTGTGTTGTAAACTTATTTACTTATTAATAAAAGTGTGTCTTTGTATTTCTGTTGTTTTCCCTATCAGTTATGATATTACCTTTACCTTTAATTTAACTTCTCCACTGTTTAGCTTTTCAAAAAAAGCAACCACAATTATATTTCGCTATACTTATTGTTTTCTAGTTTTAAATTTTTGGCATAGGAAGCAACTTTTTAGAACAAATTCTACAAGAATATGTTAGCCATAAGAAGAGCTGTTCAAATTTCAAAGTAATTTTCTAATACCGACAACAACTGCAAAAAATAGTCATTTTACACAATTTTTTTAATAATGATCTGCTAAAATAATAACAATAATAACAATAACAATAAAATAATTAATTAACCTAATAAATTAAAAAAAAATTCTCTTCATGCACATGCAAGCAGGTGTCGCTCGAAGCAGCCCACCACCCATGGGGGAGTTAAAGAACGAGAATTATTTCTCATCTCAACTTATTCGAAACGCAACGAGAGAAGGGAAGAAGGAAGCAAGAGGGATATCAAGAGCCGTTAGAGAGACAAAGAGAGTGAGGCAGAGGAAGATAAAGAAGAAGAAAGGAGGAGACGAGCGGCTCACCTGGTGTGTCATTTCCTTCCAATTTCTTGATTGAACATGAGGGAATAGTGCTCGAGCTGCTCTATCGAGTGTCGCGAGCAGCAAAGGGAGGAAGAAGGGGAGCTCAATTGGGTACCTGGAGTGCTCAAACGGCTCATCTGAGTCTTCCTCTTGTGCAATTGAGACTTTTGGCAGTCGTGCTTACGCAAAAATAAGAAGACCAATGGGCATGCAGCTCTTCTCTTGCCGTGTGAACTTCCTGTGCCTTAACCGATCAGGAGGGGTAGGGCTCGAGTGCCATGTAGGAAGAATCTACAAAGCGAAAGATGAATAAAGAAGAGGAGGAAGACGTCCGTGAAGAGTTCAATCGAACCTCATGTGCTCAGTTCAAATAGCTTAGCAAGACAAAGGTTGGCAAGGAAAGCTACTAAATTATTTTAAATTACTACATTGTACTTATATAAAATGAAATTACATGAAATTTATATTAAACTGATGTCAATTTTGTTAATAATTGTTTAAAGGTAATCGGTAAGAAAAATAAAGCAGAATTTCAAGTATGAAGACTTATTTAAAGAAAATTCTAAAAATGTTATCTAATTAGAATGTGGAAAATTAGTTTAATTTAATTTTGATATATATTAACAATTAGTAAAATAAATTGATGAAGTAGTTAATATTTAAAAAGATGTATCAATTAAGTACGCTTTAGAAATACCAATGTATTTCTATATATATATATAGTAAATTACTCATCTTAAATCTAACATAAATACTTGAACACCCACACATGTAATTAATCTAATTGAATTGCTAATTTGTATTTCATAAACGTACTTAATTGATACATACATATATATCATAAAGGCTAATCAAAATCAATGTGTTGCTATTGTGCACTCAAAAGCCTAGATTAATTGAGGAAATAAACAACAAACTTCTAACTAAATCATATGAGATATATGCATACATAAGTTCATGATTTTCTTTTAAATTTTAAATGCAAGAAAAAGAATCAAAATAAGATATATGCATACATATGGGAGTCACCCTGAGTGATATTGGTAGGGAATACGATGTACACATACACGAAAATAAAATAAAAATGAAAATGGAAATAGGAAATGATTATCTACCTTTATAGTGGGTTGAAAATGGTTAAACATATATTTTTTAAAACATGTATATATGTTTAAAGGTTACTCCCAAAAATGAAAAGCGTAAAAAATAAATGAAAGTAAATAAAAAATATTTTCATTTACTGCACACAGCCTTTTACTATTTACTATATTTTTACAAAAATATATTAAAATAAAAATTATTGTAATTTAGAAACATTTTTCCACCAAGTAGTTGTAACTCAAATTTTAGTTGTTAACATTTCATAGAAAAACAAGCTCTAGACTAGATGGATCCAGGGAGTGGGTACATGCGTCATGTAGCGCAAGTTGATGTATATCTTTGTTTAGTTTTATCTTTTGTTAGATGTAATGATTTTAATATGAATAAATTGTTATAATTATGAGTTTTATAAAATAAAATGGCTCTTTTGCGCTTTAGATTTAATTTTTGTTGAAAAATGAAACTGTGAGATGGTTCTCCCCTGTTCGATTTATAGTTCCCGCTTTGATAATTTCAAGCTCCCGGGCCAGGTCGTAATAATTTTGTTGTACCTACTTTCACAGATAATCTCCAAATGGGTCTTAAGAGAGATGTTATTGTTATTCTATGTATGATGTTTTCTTGTTATAGATATGACAATTTTGACAGTTTCTATTAGTATCACTACATAATAAATGCATTAAGTAAGAGTTTATGAGAATTAGAGCAACTTTTTTTGAGAAATTTGCATACATACCACACAATTCTTATATATTAACCTATCTAACTCCTTAAGTTTGATATTAACACTTGTAATGCTTAGATGTCCTAAACCTATGCATGAAAATGTGCATTTCACTTTTAAAAAGTTACTAATGCTGGTGCTTTTTTATGTGATGTTGAAGTTCTAAGTGTTATACATGTAAATATGAAATTTTAGGTGTAAGATATGTAAATACATAATTACGTGGCATGTATGTAAATGCCCCCGATTTTTTATCAGTGCCTTCCAAAATTGTTGTTTGGAGTCTTCTATAAAACTTGGTTTTGCATTTATTTTTCATCTAGTAGAAATAAATTATCCAATGCTCAACTAATTCCATCATATGTTTGTTAGTTGATTTAATTGTATGTGAAACAAATGAAAGAGTTTTCACCTGCATTATTGATGTGTTGTTTAGCTCCATCCACTTTGTGATTCTCTAATTAATTAATCATGTCGTACCAACAGAAAAAATAAAAAAATTCACAATCAAAATTGCTCGTCAACATCGAGTGTTGCGGCCTATGCTATTTCCTCTTTAGTGCAGCACTGCAGCTAATAAAAGTGGTATTTAAAACAATTCTTATTCCATCAATAAATGTACTTTTGGATATTATCTTTCGACTAAACTGTTCTCTGCTATTCTTTTCCCTCCAAAATTTTATTTAAAATAGTGTACAGGCTTTTACTACTACATCAACATTTGATGAACTTATATGCATACATTCAGGAAGGTAGGATCAAAATATTCAGATAGAGAAGCCTGCCTTGCTGGGACAATAAAGAGAACAAGAAAATTCACTGAAGCAATATTATTAACCAACAAAATAATTTTATCAAAGAATCTTTTAAATCAACCAAAAGCTAAGAAAATGGCTTGAAGAAAACTGCCATTCACAAATCCTGCTAACAATTACGAACGAAAGAAGATTGGTTAAGAATGATACAATTTAGCCCAAATTTTACCAACCTCAAAACCCGCATCAAAGGGAAGGCGTGCAGCAATTTCTTTAGTACCACCACTAAAATAGCGTCCAGAGCTGTAGTTTACCTGCCAAGAAAGAAATACATACAAGGATTTCATGAAATTATATTAACAAATCATATCAACTAGTAAGACAAAGGAACACTGAAGCTATGACAGATAACTTACATCACTTGCATTTACTCCAGCATAGATGATTTTAACAAGAGCATGCTCCGGTTTAATTGGTAAACTCAATTGTGTGCGCACAATTTTAGTGGCTGACCGGAAATCATGACTAAGAGTATGAACAACACTAATTCCAAAGAAAAATAATTTAATATGTTCCGAAGTAATGGAGAAACAAAAAACAAAAAGACTGGTAATTGATTGGTCACATGTGATGAAGGGAAAAAAGCAGTAACTTCATGCATGCAGCTTAGATTTAGAGAACACCAAATTCGCCACAAATAACTTTCATTTAATGGCTCAACGATCGATAGTGAAACAATCACACGTCATGAATCCCTATTAATAGAAATATCATTATGAAGACAAAGCTAAACATTTAAATATTAATTTAATTCCATCTAATATTCACGAACATTCAAATCCAAACCAATTATTATTTAAAAGAACAAAAAGAAAAAAGAATATTTCAATTTGTTAAAAAGGAATTCATCCATTAATAAAACTGAACATAAAAAAGGTCTTGAAATGGGACCGGTTCATAGATGCTACAAACAAATTTGATTTCTTGTATTTGTCTTTTCCATATTTTTGACTGATTTGGCTTATTTAAAGGTTGTCCTGCAAGAAATATATGTTTTAAGTTCATATGCATGACATATTTGAGCCATTTTACCCCACAAGTATAGCATTACAAGTCAAATTTTCAGTTTCAATCATCACAAATATACATAAGGACAATTTATTGGTAGATATAATTTTCATTTCATACAAGTACACTTAGATTCCTATTAGCCAGAGTGATGGAGATTAGCATGTTTATGTTTGTCTGAAACATCAAGCAATTAGGGGTTCATTTGGCGCAGCTTATCCCTGCATTTGGCGTTTTCGTAACGCTGCGGAGCCCTTTGGTTAGTGCGTTGGTGCCAATGGTCGGGGAACGCGCGTATGGTTTTACGTTATAACACAAAGGATTTACAGTAGCTCTCTTTACCCCGCGTTCTGTCGCAGCTTATTACTCCTGAGCCCCTCGATCCCGTCTCCGTTCTCATATCGTTGCCCTAGCTCTGTGATCAACCTCCCCTGTTCTAGGCCCTCAATCTCGTGTACCCCTACCCTCTCCCATTTCCCATGTCGCCTGTATTATCAAGAAGCGTTCCCTTTGAAATTTGTGTACGTAGCTAGTGAACAGGTCGTCTAAAATTTCGCAGGTATCCCTCTTATGCCTTATGGTTTTTGCACAACTCGTCTTCCATGTATGGATTAGGCAGTCGGATGAGGTTAATTTTATTTTGATCTTTGTTATATGGCTCCTATCTCTACTCTCATTGACCATCATAAATCCATCGTTCCTATGGATAGTTGGGCAATACTGAAAGATACTTCATTGAAAGACTTGAGAGTGTTTTAACTTAGAAATTCTATTTAATTGCAGAGAAATTTTATTTAGGTGTGGTTGCCTGTGATGGTATAGGGGTGATGAAATTATGGTGTGTTGGGCAATGTTATTACTGGGATGCGTTGGGCAATGCTATTACTGGGATGAAATTTTAGATCCTTCGTGTTACTGGGCTTTCTTCGTACGATTTGTGTTACTGAGGCTCTAAAAACATATTTCCTTCGGGATGTTTTCTACATGCCAGTTTTGGGAGTGTGGTTGCCTGTGATGGTTTAGGGGTGATGGAATTATGGTTGGGATTTATGTGCTTGAGTTCCCCAATTACTTTATTCCTGCTCTTTTTTTTTTTTAGGCAGCATCCAACATTCATGCAGATTTGGGAGCACATGTTCCTCCTATAACTTAGCTTTAAAATTCCAAGCAATTTCTTGACATTAATGAAGCATGAATGTCAAGCATAGTTATGTTGCAAGTGAAAATGAATTGGTTGTGACTTTTCTACATTTGTTTTTTTTTTTTCAATTTCTTGGGGGCAAAAGTGCTGCTAGTGGAAAATAATATACAAGAGGAGTTTTTTTAATTGCATTTACGTATATGCCATGCAATTCTTATGTTTTACATGTGTAACAGTTATATTTTGGTTATTTATGCTTATAACAATCCAAATATTCTGCATCACATTAATAATGACACTTCTTTGTAGAAGTTTCTTCTGGTTTTCTTTGAACAGAAGCAGGGTTGCACTTCAGTATTAGCTCAATACAACACACATTTAATCATTTTTAAAATGATAAGACGCAGAAAGTCATTATTTTTTTTATAAAAAGCCCAAGGCAAATTTATTGAACAGAAAAGAGTACAGATAGGTTGTAAGAGTGCACCCAAAAAGGCACGCAACTCATACGGTACAACACACACAAAAGGAAAAGAAAAGAAACTTAAAACCCAAAAGTAGATGGCATATAAGATCAATCAATTCGACCCACTTTAGTTCTGCCTCTGTTTCTAGTTCTCGGAAAGTAACAAGCTAACAGATTGGTGAGGTGTGTACCATTGCCCGAAGTAACCAGAGTATCATCCATTAGATTCCTTAGCTAAAGTAGATCTCAATTCTTCTTCTTCCTCCTAGAAGTGTAGACCTGTCATTCCTCATCCGAAGATTGTTGCCCATTCGGATGAGGTGGTAGTGTTGCAGTAGAAAGATTGCCAACAGTTGTGCCCACAAGTGTATGTGAGGTAAGAGTCGTCGCCTCTACCTCTGATACTTCCTAAAGATGGGGAGCTGCAAGGTTCTCCTGATTATCAGTCCATGTAGGTAGGAGTCCATTATTTTTTCAAGAGGATTTGAAAGTGTAGGTTGCTCAGCAGAGCCATCCAACTTCTCATCGATTGCAGAAACAGTATTTTCAGGGAAAGGGTCCACAGGGGAAATAGGATCAGACACCAAATCTTGTCCTGTCGTAGTTTTCTCTCCAGGTGAAACAAACATATCCTTAGATTCATCCTTATTCATTTGATCTTTAAATTTCAAATTAGGATGAAGCTTATGACATTTATCAAGGTTATGCTCAAACATCTTACAATGAGAACAATAAGGAGGTTTATGCTCCATGACGATTTATTGCCAATATCCATTATGCATTGTGCCCAACCAGACTTTAATAACATCAGGCAAAGTAATATCTTTTCCACAAGTATTCTGGCCACAAAATGTGTGGTAAGGTTGAAAGTTGATAGATCTAGCTTCATATGGTCCCCCAGTATGACACCTATAGAGTAAAGAACTTGATGATGAAAAAAGTGCAGTTTGAGACTAGGTAGACTAAACCATATCAGTACAGTAGGAGGTTCATGATTGGGGTCAAAACTAGGAGACCACTTGAGTAGCTTCATTGGTTTGTCAGTAATGTTAAGATATTTTTTGGAGAAAATCCGAGTGTAGTCTTCAAGCACAGTTAATTGAATCGAAACATGTTTCTCATCTATGAGCTCCACTTTCTACTAATCTATTAATTTGAGGTCATCAAAACTTTTTCTGATAACTTCCATAGGTGGGTGTTCCCACTGAAATTTCTCAATAATAACATACTTGAATTTGTCAGTCATTGTTGAAATTTCTGAGTCAGAGAAAAAGAGTGTTGTCTTCTCACTTTTCCTGCTTACATTCTTAATAAAGGGGCAGTCACCTGTACCTTCACGATTCTCCTTATAACTTGAGGGGAAGACAACCGTCGTCTCCCCCTAAGGATTACCGACCACGTGGACAAAAGAGGTTTTGTCAGGTTCAACCGAAGAAGAAGGAAGCTCCATCACAGCAAGGAGAACCCTGCAAGTCGGGCAGAGGGGAGAAAAGACAAGTTGAAGAGGTAGGGGCGAAGCTGCGCAGAAGATAGGAAACCACAATGACGAATGCGCAGAGACGAAATCGCAGCTCGACAGACAAACCGAAGCTCGACGAGGCAAAGGTGACACCGCAGCAGGAAGACGAAACAACAGCAATCCTATTAACCGCAACTCGACAGACACGAAACCGCAGCAGGAAGACGCCGAGGCCCTTCGTCGTTGGGCGCGAAAGAGAAGAGGATGATCGCAAAGGAGATTGACGAGCGCAAAGTCCTTCGTAGTCATCGTCGAATACGAGAACTTCGTTGTTGAGCACGAGAGGGTGAATTGAAAGCCGAATTAAATCAGGGTTTCACCATCAGGAAGACGCCAGCAGAAAGTCATTATTAACAAAGAATGAATGCCACTTTATTTCCTTGAGGGAGATGGGTTAAATTATTGAACTCTTCCCATGCCAAATATATAGTACAATAACGTTGTACTCATCCATTTATTCAGTAAAACACCATTTTTAAAATTATAGACATGTAAATATATAAGAATTGGATGGTATGTAAGTAAATTCAATGTTTGCTGTTCTTATATTTGACAGACTCGTGACATTCAATTTTCTGTAACAATTTCTGCTGATTTAATTGTTAGAGTATTACTATTGAGGGGCTGGAGTTCACTTCAATAACCAAATATGGAAGCACCTATTATTTGCTTCTCTCACTGCTTCACCATTATCATTAAAATGAAGGTAAATTTACATACATAGCACACAATTCTTATGTATTTACATATCTAACACCTAAACTTTCTTTTTTACATGCAGAGCGCTTAGGTGTTTTAAACCTAAGCATGAAAAGCTGTACTTCACTTTGAAATGATAGGTCTTCTTCTATGCTTGTACTAAGGGAACTCTGACTCTAGTTCTATATAATCCAAGCCTGTCCAAACACTTCTTATCAACTCACACAAGTCATTCTCTCATTGCATCTCTCTCTTTCATTTTGAGATAGAGTAAGTGCATTTTAAAATTACTGACACTTTAAGCAATCCTTCTTTAAAAAATAGTTAGCAGTTTAGTGATTTCATTATGGTTGATACATTTTGAACCGGTTTTTATATAATTGCATCCAATGCTTGTCTTTTTCATCATTGTTGTTATATTTGATGAAATTGGGTTGTGGAATAGTTGTGTTAAGCTCAACACCTTCATCTTAACAAAAGATGTTGCCAGTTCTTGTATTGTCATTTGAAACATGTTCTTGTTCAAGTATAGTTTGTTTAGTTTGAGATACTGCAAAATTACAATATACTGTGTGCTAGAAAATGGACTTGCAAAATTTTGTAGTGTCCTTTCTTCTCAATAGCCAACACTGACAGTTTTAAACTTTTGTTGATGGCAATGTTCATGATGCATGTATGCATGTATGCTCGAGAATGGAGATTTTATTATGAATCTCAATACCTGTGTGAGAATTTGGTAAATTGAGGCAGGGAGTGTTTAGTTTTCTTAACCGGCAAATATTTGAGAAGGATGTGTGTGTGTGTGAGAAATTTCCCCAAAATTCCAACAAAGAGCAGCCTTTGTTTTTCCTTGTGAAAGTTATGCTCTAGGCATCCATGAAAATCTGAAAGGCTTGTTTCTTATATGTGTGAGGTTCTGAACTTTAAAAAGTCCTTGAGATTTCTGGTTGACCTCATTGGTTCCAATGATGGGAAGTTTTTGTTGAAGTATTTGTCTTCATGATCTATATGTGCTATTATTGTTTGAAACTAAAGATAATCTAAGTCTTTTCAGTTTTTTTCAAGTCTTTTCAATTTTTTTTCTAAGTCTTATCACGATATTATATGTTACGTTAATTTGTTTAACTATAAATTTATCATTTAGGCTTTGTTTGACGCAGTTACAGCTTCTCAGTTTTTCAGCTACAGCAGCGCTGCCCTAGGAAGTTGCTCCTGTGAAGCTGCTGCAGTGAAACTGATTGTCTGTTTGTTGCAGCTGTGTGAAAACAGCTGTTACATCTGTGGGACAACTGCTCCTAGAAAATTGATCATTCTGCCCCTGTTTAGTAAAACTATTTAAAACAGAATTGTGATAACCACATATTTAATATTTCAGAAGCAAAAATTCATTTCAAAACAGAACAAATCTCAATCACCGCCTACAGTGGAATCCGAAGGACTGTCCGCCCACTGGAAGAAAACAAAAGCCAAAACACTAGAAAAAAGAAGCCACTAATTGTTCTCCAAGTTTTTTCAAAAAAATATGATAGGAACAACATTATTTCTCCTAAATTCATCTTCACTTAATAAAAATACCAAAAAAAGAAAAAACAGATGGATTAATAGACTTTTAAAAGAAACTTCATTTCTACTAGAGACCAGCCTTTGCTTTATGCTATTAGAGCACGAAAAAAGCACTCTACTCCATCAAGTCATCTAGCATACTTCTACTGACAAGTAAGATTGTAAACGCTAGCATTGGAAGTTTGAAACAAATGGCATCACATCTACTGTTTTGTCAAAATGAATCTTTTTAAATATATGTATCACAAAAATGAGAAAACAGTAACTCACCCTCCACGAAAAAAACACATATTTAATATATATATATATATTAACGTCGCGCCAAATATTCCTAAATTGCAGCCTCCCGCCGCACCGAGTAGAAAAAATCAAGCCAAACTGACCAGAGGAGTTGTTTAACTATAAATTTATCATTTAGTTCCAACATGGCTAAGATGATTGAAGAGGGTCCGTCAGCTATGTAGGACGAAGTTACAATTATTTTTTGCAATCTCTGTATTAAAAAATTGAACTTGAAAATAGACCAACCTCGTATTTTAACAAGAAAGGTTGACAAAATATTGTGAAAAGGTTCAACGAATTAACAGGAATGAATTACAACAGGCTCAAATTCAAAAACAAATGAGATCAATTAAAAAATGAGTGAAAATTTTAGAAGGAGCTGAAACGTGAATCCACCGGCATAGGTTGGGATTCCATTAAGCGAACAATCTATGCTCCAGATAAATGGTGGGTTGAGAAATTAGAGGTAATAATTATACTGTCATTTGGTTTATTCTCATAATTTTTTTTTATTAATAAGCCCTCTAAACCCCCTCCTCCCCTACAATGTTACAGACAATGCTGGCAGCAAAAAAATATAAGCAGTGCGGAATTGAATCGAAGTTTGAAGATAAACTGGACATAATATTTAAGGGAGTTGTCACGACGGGAAAGCATACATTCAACTCAAGTGAGTTAGGGTTTCCAGGCATACCAGAGGAGTGGTCACCTGAGCAGGTTATAGCTGATGAAGAAGGGCCTAGTATTAACCAAAAGAGATGGGGGAGTCCAGTTCCCTAACAAAGAGGCCCAGGTTTAGCAGGAGGAAGAAAGAAAAGGACAATTTCGTGAAAAGCTCATTCGATCAGCTGATTGCTGCTTTTGCAGCTCCGCCACCTCCTGCTCCCTCTAATAGGACCATCATAAACTGTGTTGGAACTTTGGATGTTATTCCAGAAGTAGTTGTCAATATGCGCTTTCATGCAAAAAGTATCAAAAAACTTGAAGACCCTACCCGTAGGTAAATGTTCATGGCGCTGCGGCTCAAACTGCGCATTGAATATTTGAGCATTTTGGTGGAAGAATGAATCTGTTTTATATTTTGCTGTCACTGGTTTCTTTTTTTTTGTTCTTTTTTAACAGTTTTATTTATTCTCCAGAACAAGATATGTAATTCTTTTTTGATGCTCTCTAGTCCTTGATATTTATCATATTTCATTTTGCTGCTGCTACTTCTCCACAATTTATTTCATCATAATATCTTTCTCCTTTTAGGATGAATCCGCAACAATAACGCTGTAAGAGAATGGCAAGGGATGCAACTATTGCGATATTATTGTTGGAGTATTACAACTCCAGCACTCGTCAAATGTCACACATGACGTCCTCCTTTGTTGGGGATAAATGGGTGGGTGAGATGATTTCTGGACATCCGATAAGGTTCAACAACATTTTTCGAATAACTGCACCCATTTTTTTGGATCTCCTTCACGAGTTATGTCTTAACCATGGCCTTCAAGGTTCTTCTAGAACGACATATAGGGAGTTGTTGGCTATAACAATATACATTTTCTCACAAAACAAATCAGTTAGACGAGCTATGAAACAATTTCAGCATTCCTCAAAAACAATTAGTCGATACTTGTCCAAAGGTATACAAACAATTATGAGCTTAGCGCACAAATCATTAAGTCAGAGGATCCATCGTTCGCTACTATTTCTGAACAAATTACTAATGATCTCCGTTACATGTCATATTCTAGGTAAGTTTTATTAGTGTGTTACATTAACTTCAGAATGTCATGAGTTTCTAACAATGGAAACAAAACTGCATTGGCATAATCGATGGTACACACGTAGATGCTAGACTACCCAGCAACAAAAAGGTCACGTACATTGGTCGGAGTAGTTCAACTACCCAAAATGTCATGACAGTATGTGACTTCAACATGTGTTTCACATTTGTAATTGTGGGATGGGAAAGGAGTGCACATGACACTCGTCTTTTTTTCCATGCAACTGGGAATAGAACGCAGTATTTCCCTCACCCACCTCCAGGTTTGTTTAGCTATGTAAATCTATCACTAATATTATTATATGTCATTAATAATGTCTTTCATAACAGGGAAATATTATTTGGTTGATAACGGATATCTGATGCAGGAGGGCTACCTAAAGCCCTATACGGACACCGGATACCACATTTCTGATTTCGAGAGAGCAAGTGGCACGATCCGTGACAGAAAAGAAATTTTTAACAAACATCACTCCTTACGCGAGATAATTGAAAGAACATTTGGGATGTGAAAGAATAAATGGGTCATCCTACGTGATATGTTATCGTATTCAGTTCCCAAACAAGTGCATATTGTGGTGTCCGCTATGGCATTTCACAACTTCATCCGACAACATCCCTCTCAATCAGACACGGACTTCAGTTTGGCTGATAACAATTAGCTGCATGTCTCTCCATAACCATCAGAATTTTTGGTTGGGCGTTCATTACCTGAGGATGAGATAGAGTCGAATGAATTTTAAGAATTTTAAACTCAGGGAGGTGAAGATGTAGCTGAGATGACTGCTTTGAGGGAGTTTATCGCAGATGTTATCTGTGAATATTGATTCAGCCACTCTTCTTTATTTATTAAACTATAGGTTTAATTCGTATGTATTTCGTTGTATTGTGAATTTGGATTTTATGATTTTATTAAGAATTTCGTTTGTTTCATTAAAACTTTCAAATATATATGATGTCGTGTTTGAAATTTGTTTTTAATTCTTTGTTTTGTTTTTTTTTTTCTTTTGAAGGTCCATTGTCTCCGTTTAGTGACAGACACGTGAGTTAGTGTAGTTACTTGTCTGAGACCGCACATCACATTTCTTTTTTTATGCTTGTTTCGGTCGATACAATTTTTGTTTAATTTTGTTCTCTTATAGCTATATAGAACTTATTCTGATCTGACAAATGATTTCTTTGTTGTTTTATCTTTGTAGCAACATGAGCTCTGGGATTTCAGGGACTTCTCGAGTCGTGTTGTGTTACTGTGGATTACCGGCTACCTTACTCAAGTCACGGCAGTCTCACAGCAGTGGGAGACAGTTCTACGGTTGTCGAAGGGGCATTTCAACGCGATGCAGTTTCTTCCGTTGGGCCGACATTCTGACCATATTTCGCTGCCGACAGTGATCGAGGTACGATGATTTCTCAAAAGAACAATGCAGTTGAGGACAGACAGCATCAGAGTTTTAAATTAAACATTTAATATTTTTAATTGTAGTTGTAATTGTATTTATCTTTATTTTATTTCTTTTGATAATCACGAGAGAGTGAGGAGTGTATTTTACTTTTTTGAACTGATCTGTAACAGTTTGCGGCTTCTGTCTTATCTATTATTTACTTCATACAGTTCTGTTGTAAACAGCTTCACCAAACAGGGACAGAATGGTTATTTATCCAACAACAGTTGCCAATAAGTTGTTCTGAATAAGTTCGCTTAAACAACAAACCAGTTTATCTTGATAATCTGCAGATTAACAGATTATCATGATAATTTGTTATCAGCAGATTAAAAATAATCTACGTGTGCCCCAAACAGACCCTAAATGAACTGAAGAAGTTTAATTACTTTCAATTTTTATTTTATTTTTATTCCTAAATACTTTATTGATCATGCCTATAAGAACAAGAAGTGCTCTCTTTTGTTATTATATTCCCAGTCTGTGTAATCCCTGAATGGTTTGGTTCAAATTATTGGATTACAATTGCTATTGGTTCTATTGGGTGATGCTTAGTTTGGTCCTGCGGATTACTTGTTATTGGATTTTATATTATTGGATCTATTTGATTTACATTGTAATATGAAATAATGTGAAGTTATTCATGCAACAAGGTGGCTTAAGTTGGTTAGGATGCATCATATCTTTTGTTGTCCTTAGAGAGGGATTCATGTTGTTGTAGCCCATCTATCTTATTTCTATAATCCAATGAATAATCAACATGCAGAAAGGCATCCTTCACATCAAGCTGGTGCAGGAGTCGATTATTCATTGCAGCCAAGGACAAGAAGAGACGAACCGAAGTAAATTTAGCTACCGGAGAGAAAGTGCACAATTAGTCAATCTCATAAATTTGAGCATAGTATTTAGTAACAACCCGAGCTTTGAGACAAACTACAAATCTATCAGAATGAAACTTAACTACAAAAACTCATTTACAACCAACAGTCTTCTTGTCAAAGGGTAACTCAACTAGTTTCCAAGTTCGATATTTAGTCAAGGCATTTATTTCATCAAGTATCGCTACCCATCACCATGAATGGAATAGGATTTGTTGAACAGATCTAAAGACCTCAACAGAGTCAAGGGAAGCAATAAATAGAAGTAGGAGATAATTGATCATAGTTTACACGAGAAAAGGGGATAGGCGTGTTAACATTTATCTCTTCAAAGAGAAATAGGTACATCAAGATCACTGAGAGAATGATCCACTGAAGAAGAGGATATCGGTGTCAGACTAAGAGCAAGGGACAAGAACTTCTCGAGTAAACACTAATGATAGGTGGTTTAGGCAGAAGTACTGGTGGTGAAAGTAGAGCTGAACTGATGATGTCATATATTAACAACTCATCGAAATCTTGTGAGATTTAAGTAGCCATGAGTCACCAAATAATGGGGGTTGTTCATGAAATGTGACATCAACAAAGAACATAAACCTAATTACGAGGGGAAAAACATCAATACCCTTTTTACAAACGTGAGTATCCTAGAAAGATGCAACTTAATTACTTAGGGTCCAGTTTAGAAACAAGTGGATAAGTGTTACGACAAAGCAATTACACCCAAATATATGTAGTTCAATGGGAAAAAGAGAGCTCGTTGGAAATAGAACTTGTTACCTGATGTTACAAAATAGTAGAGGGCATTCAATTAATTAAAAAACATGCAGTGAAAATTACGTCAACCCAGAACTATTTGGGTGCATTAATTTAAAAGAAAAGAGCACTAGCCTCTCAAGAAAATGTCTATTTTCCCTTTTAGATGAGTACTCCATTTGGGATGGAGTATCAACAAAGGATAGTTGATGAAGCATCCTATTTTATCATAAATTAAAAAAAAAAAACATTCTTTAGGATTGTCATTTCTCAATAGGGTTGTCAAAAAGGCACGCTCTTTACAAACAACTAATGTTCAATTCATTCCATAAGCAAATGAGCTAAACAGGAAAAAGTTTTTCCAGCTCAATATATAAACGGGTCAAACATGAACAATGATATTTTCATTCATGTAAAGCTCGAAATAATTAAATTTCATATAGATATAATAGATGAGTACTGTTTTCAAAATAACTTAATTGATTACAAAGCTACAAAGATTTATAATCAATTAAAATTATTAATTAAAAAAATAGAATAAAAATATATTAGATTCTATTTAAAAGAATATTTTAATATAAATAATAATATTAACAATTAAGAAAATGTGTAATATTGCTAAACGAGATAAGATTAAAAGAGAATTAAAATAAAATAGGGGCAAACGTTAAAAGTAGTGTTAAGTGTAATTTTAATAGTGTTAAACTAAGAGTATTAGAGATAGATCTATCTGCTAAGGTGATAAAAGAAAGATATGTAAGAAAGATGAAAAAGAAGTTTTGAATTACTTGTCATGTGATATGTGGCACCAAAATCAATAGCCCATTGTGTGGTAAGATAAGTATCATTACTATCTGACTCAACAAGAGTTGTGACAAAGGGAGACTTCTTGGATGCTTTCTAAAATTGGATGAATATAGCATAGTAATCTGCAGGAATCAGTAGAGACTGACTTTGAGTGGTCTCATTGGTAATGACTGAGTAAGTTGATTGTGATCTAGAACTTGATTCTGAGCAATTTCACATTTTCTTCATATGACCAGGTTCATGGCAATATTAGCAAACTACCCTTGAGCTTTGATATTCATAATTAAAAGTTTCCTTCCATAAATACCTTGAGACAGATTTACTAATGTCTGTATTTTTCTGACTAACAAGAGAATTGAATTGTTGTACGAATGAAGCTTAAGAACTTGAAATAGTGCGCAACACTCTAGTATAGCCCTCCCTCAGAGTAGTAACTCCCGAGTAAGATAGAATGTGATTTGACACTTCATACTACGAGTTGAGGCCAGCCAGAAAGTTCATAATAGTCATTTGTTCTTTTTGAGCTTATTGATTCCTAAAATTAGTACTAAAGGGCAATTGTGCATTTAATTCTTCATAAACACAGTTGAAGTGCACGTGATATTAAGAGATTGATCATGTTGATCACGTTATTCAGCTCGATAGAACTCCATTCAGACAACAAAGATTTAAAAATTATTCTCGCATAAAACACAAATGTTGATTCCGCCATCGCATCTTTAACACAATCATAATGAGTAATATGACTAGATTAATTAGGTTCAATAGAGTTCCGTATTTATATCAAAAGTTGAGCATCAACACTTATTCACTCAAAATAATTCAAATCAATCCAAGCAGAGGGATTATTAGTGAGGTTAATCGCTTAAGAAATATTTCTTAAATAGAGTCTCACAGTTTTATTTCAACATAAATAATTGAGTCTTTAAACTTTTCATCCGTAATTTTGGTCATTAATGAAACCAAACTTGTCACATGTTCTTATCCCACGGTCATGATTATCACCAAATAATTTGGATGAGTTGAAAGGCGAAAAAAACTCCAGATAAGAACAACACCAAGCTTCGGGAGACAATTGACTCGATGAATACAACAACAACAACAACAACAACAAAGCCTTAATCGCACTACGTGGGATCGGCTACATGAATCCTTTTTCTCCATTGCGTCTTATTTAGTGTCATATTTTCATTTAGTTTTAATAAATTAAGATCATTTTTTAAACAATAAGCCCCTAAGTCTTCCTAGGTCTACCTCTGCCTTTCTTAACATAAGTCGAATCTAAAATATCTACTCTCCTAATTGGATCATCAGATGGATGCTTAATGTCACCAAACCATCTAAGACGACTTTCTCTAATTTTGTCCGTCACAGGAGCTACACCAACCCTATCACGGATATATTCATTTCGCATTTTGTCTCTAAGTGTAAAGCCACTCATCCACCTAATCATTCTCATCTCGACAACACTTAACTTAGTATTATGCTTCTCTTTTAAAGGCCAACATTCAGCGCCATATAGCATTGCGGGTCTCACCACCGTTTTATAAAATTTTCATTTCAATCTAAGTGGTACTTTTCTATCACACAAAAGGCCCAAAGCATTCCTCTACTTCAACCAACCAACTTGAATTCTACTATTAACATCCCATCTATATCACCATCGCTTTGAACAACATACCCGAGATATCTAAATCATTCACACCTTTTAATAATTTGATCACCTAAAGTTACACTTCTGTCAGTAGAGCTACTACTACTAAAATTACATTCCATGTATTCAATTTTAATTCTACTCAAATCAAGGCCTTTAGACTCCAATGTAGACCTCCATAATTTAAGTTTTCCTAGGCTTTTTCTCTCGTCTTATCCACGAGAAGGATATCATCAGCAAAAAGCATACACCAACGTACATCCTCCTGTAAATGTCCAGTAAGCCCATCCATAACTAAAACAAAAAGATATGGGCTTAAAGCCGATCCCTGATGTAATCCAACAAAAATAGGAAAATATTTGATCAATCCTCCTTCAGTTCGAACACAAGTAACAGCTCTAGTATACATATCTTTAATGACTTGAATATAAGTCATATCAACACTTTTATTTTCAAGAACTTTCCAAAGGATATCTCTTGGAACCTTATCGTAAGCTTTTTCTAAATCAATAAAAATCAAATGTAAATTCTCCTTATTATCTATGAACTTCTCCATCAAATTTCTCAATAAATGTATAGCTTCCATAGTAGACCTGTCCGGCATAAATCCAAATTGATTATAAGAAATCTTTGTAATACGTCTTAACCTATGTTCAATTACCCCCTCCCATAATTTTAAAGTATGACACATCAACTTAATTCCTCTATAATTTACACACTCTTGTGCATCCCCTTTATTCTTAAAAAAGGGGACCAAAATGACTCGACGAATGCCAAAGATTAAAAAACCAAATGAAACTGAAGGAGTCAAACTCAACAGTTGAACAAAATAGCAGATGAATCTGACAAAACTAACAAGGTTGATGGGGTCTAGCAATACAGACAACAGTCGCAGATGAAGCGAACAAAGATAAGCGATGCAGCGAAGTCGAACAAAGCAATCGAAGAAGTCGAACAGGAAGAAGAATAAGTAGCTTAACAAAATAGCTGATGCAGCCAACCTAAACAGAAGAAACTGACAAAGTCACACAAAGCTGATGATACCTATCAGTAAGCGGACGAGTGATGCAGAACAAATCGAACATTGCAGATGAGCCAAACGATGAAAAATGCCCTAATCCCATCGCAATATGAAGATAAAGTAGGAGTCGAATGACATAGAATAAACCGTGTGTTGATCTGATATCATGTATGTGAAAACTGCATTTCTTCTAATTCCTCAATCAACAGCATATGTTACATTTTATATACACTCCTATCTTTAAAGATTAAGAATACTTCTAATATAGAAAAGATCTTAAAATTAGATCTCTTCTAATCATGTTACTTAACATCAAACTTCCTTATACATAACAATTAGATTTATACTATTCATAACAATTAGATCTCTTAAAGGTTGTGTTTAACATGGAATTAAAACCAAAGCTAATTTGCAGCTAAGTTTAGCCTGTCTATACTAATACTACTATTTGTTTAGGAGATGGTCCCTAAAAAAATTGACACTATACTTAGCCTTGCTAATTGGATTCTTGAAATTATTCCTGGAAAGAACAAATCCTCACATGTTAGTGATTTTGCAAACAATACGTGCAACTTCAAAATAAACAACTACGCTCCTAGCATTCTGAAGAATAGGAGATTGGAAAGTTTATATAAAATTAAGATTTCAACGAATCCAAAATAACTTGTTTGAACATAAAAAAATGAAAGTTTAAATACTTGTTCAAACATAAAATAAAATTTAAAGCACATCATAATAACCTCTAATATATATTTTTTAAGTAAACCAACATTGCAAAAACATATGAAATTTAATGCAACATTATCGAGAATAGTACTACCATAATATGGTGAAAAAAATAAAGAAAAATTTCCAATATCCGCACCATATGTTCATGTTCCCTTGTGAGTGTCTCACACCATGAATGAATGGTAATGTAGAACCTAGCGCTACCCATGAAGGAAATGATTCACTAATGATTATCAATGACATGTTTCACACTAAGTCAGTGTCATATAACAGAATGTAAGGTCCATCAAACATCCAAGAACAAATGGCTCAGCTTCAGCTTTTCTATATTGGTAGCAAAAAAGAAAGTCAAATGACAAGAATTTTATGCATAAGGAACCTCAACAATAACTTACACTTTTTCAAAAGCATTGGGAACATCAATGTTAGAAGGAGGGATATAGTTGGAGCTCTTTTTTGATCTCAATGATGGTATCCTATACTTTTTTTCTTCCACAGGTGTTGGCCAATACTCCAAGCCTCGACGTTTTGTAATCCATAGGCAAGCACCAGCCTTAGTTTCGTCTGTAATAAGCTCCAATGTACCTAGGTGTGCAACATCAAACAAAATATAAATAACACATATAGAGTAGGTAAGTATAGCAACGTACAGTTGAAAAGTACTATTTGATAAATTAACCCATTTTGAAAATTCTAATGGTGAATAGTGTCCATAGAAGAAGAAGATTTAGTGCTCGGAAAAAAAAAATTGGCATAATAGCTGAGAATATTTGACAACTCAATTTTAGGAGTCATTATGAACAAACATATGCCTGTTATATGAACATATGAAATTTTGCGATAGTGGTTCATACTAAGCTTGGAAAACAAATAAGGTTTAATATGACCAGTATTATTTTGCCTTTTTGTTGTGAATTCTCTTCTTAATTTGTCTTTCTTCGTAGTTCAATCTAGCAAATTTTGGCCTTGGGGCACCTGTCCACCTTAAAATTGGGGACAATTGAGCTTAAAGTCATCTAATCAAGTCTTAACTAATCTAATTAATCTTTAAAACTAGGAATAAATATTTTTTTTAATTCAAATTAATGCCCATTAACCAGCTAATTAGTTTTACAACCAATTTAGAACCGACATGACGTATCTGGCCACCTTAAAAATGGGGACCCTAAATTATTTTAAATGATTTATTAAAAATAAAATCTTACCAAACCAGATCCCCATCCAACATGTCACGGGTCACTTTAATCTTTTATTGGTCTTTGAATTAGCCAAAAGTATGCAACTTTCAAAAAGCATAAACCCTGCCTTTGATCCTTGGCCATATATGCCACGAAGGCCTAATAGTCGCACACGCCATCTAAGATGATCTCAAAAGAGGGCATTAATCACAGAATTCATTCAAACATGCTTGCAATAACACGAAAGGGAGGACCGAGTTACCCAGATCCAAATCCCATGCATTGTGACTAGCACATGTCTTTCGCAGCCACACTAAATCCATCAGCCACCGTCTCCTTTCCACATATGCAACTGATGCTTTGCAACCATGAACAAGCAAGTAACGCGATTGTCCTCAAAACCTTCTCACCCAACGCCATCACCTAGTCTCCCACGCCCTCTCTCTCTCTCTCTCTCACATATCCCCAACAGAAGCTCTTGGTCACTTTCAACCACAATGTGAGCAAAAAGTTATTCATGGTAAGGGCGATGCAGTAGCAGAAAAAAATGCTTTTGTTAAAAAATAACCAAAGAGCTATTGCAATAACAATTAAAGCTAAATACGCAAAAAAATTTATGTAGGTCAACCTAATTTTCTATCCACGCAATCCCTTAAATATTGTAAGAGATAATAAGACCAAAACAACAAAATAAGATGCTTATTAGATTTGATATCAAATTCTTTATGCATATTCCCCGGTCATAACAAAACTATCTCTTGGCGCAACTACATGTCGGTTGTTTTATTTTCTTAAAGAGATAATTTAGAAATATAATTTTGTAAGATATGAAAATAATTTAAATATAAATATATGATTTTAATTCTTGAAAGTAACATTTTAATTTTTTAAATAGATGAGACCAAACGGATCTCACATTTTGAATAGTTTGGATGGCTGAGCGCAATACCACAAGTAATACACTTATCCCGAAGAATAAACATATCACTTGTAGTAGAAACTCAATCACCTAAACTAAAAAATTTGTGACATCTATTTGGTCAGAAAAATATTTTTATATGAGGCCAACAAGTTCCCCTATCTAATATGAGAATTAGGTAGGGTTTATTTTACCTGGATTTCAAGTTCTCTATAGAAGCAAGCCCTTATAGTTAATTACATCTTAAATGACTGGGATCACTTAAGAAAACTCTCGATTAAGATCAGTGATTTTGCCTTCAAGATTTCAAAGTTTAGGTTTTCACAATTGGACATGGCAAAATCAAGTGGAAGTGACTCAAAATAGGAACAGTTATTTTAAGGAATCCAAAAAAATGAAAAGTAGAGGATATCACAGATCCAGGGAGAACCCCGGTGACTTTCAATTATCTTATTGTTTGGCTTTATGTCTCTAAAATGATGTTATTTAATGTTTAATCCTGCAATTTGTTTTAGAATTTAGAACTTATATTCACACGATATCTGATAGTGCAAATAGTCTAAAAAAACAGAAGGATTTACACTGTACCGTACGATAATCTCGGAATCCTAAAGCGTTGGGGCTTATAATTGCACAATCAGAGTTGTGCAAAATCCTAAAGGTGATATATGAGGGTTTACGTTGCGCTAGGCAAACCCCCTCGAACTCCTATGGGTTGTTATTTAAACTAAGGAAAGTGATCGGTGTTATTGATGTGTTTTGATATTGCAGATTCATCTTGAAGTTGTTCCTCGTCGTGCTGCCCACGGTGTTCGCTCCAAGTTTTTCGTCGTAGCACCTCCGGGTTTAATGTTAATCCTATATAACCACTAGATTTTCCTATACTAGATATAGTGTGTATCAAAGCAATAAAACATGTAGTATACATATATATAAAAAAAGACAGTAGAATGTGCAGTAAAAGGAAAAGAACAGTATCACATGTTGGAGAACAATATAACGTGCTAGGAGAACAATATAACGTGCTAGGAGAATAGTAAAACATGCTATGAAATAAAATGCTATAATGTATATCAAATTTGTATATTTGGGAGGTCTGCTGCTCCTTTAAGCTAGCTAGCATTCACTGTTTAAACAAAAGAAATAGTCTGGAAAAACTTGAGAAAATCGACAAATAATCCATGACGGAAAAACTCGGGAAAATCAGCGAGTAATAATTTAAATAAAATTATCAAAACCTCAGGAGAAATCCCGGAGAAAAGACAACGAGTGTTTTGTCCAAAAATTCCAACAAAAAATATGAAAAAATCCGAAAATAGGAGACCGCAAGCACTCGGGTCGGGGCTAGGTTCAAATAAAATATATTTGTACTCGAGGGACGTCGAAGGCTACTCGGTCACCCGGATGTATAAGGTTCGTCACTCCACTAGAAAGATATCCTACTAAACCTAACCTAGGAGGGTACTTCTTAACTCAGAACCGGTAATCAACAGGTGGACAACTAAGTTGTAATATATATTTGAAACTTATTATATTTTTTAACACGCATATAGATTTCAGGCATACAAAGAAAAGTTGTATTAATTTTTATAATGAAAATATTTTATAAATATTGTACATGTTCTTATCATATTTATTCTTATCAGTTTTGGAAAGTATATTTGTCTACGAGTCGATCGCACTGTCGAACGTAAGACCACCATCCTAAGAAAGTAGGGGTCCCCCTCTAGTCTTATGTCGGTGAACGATACTTTCATCTTACAGTTCATCAGGTCCCAGAATTGAGTCCTGGTGTTGTAGGATGAGATATCATTCTGCTTTATCGCCGGTGTGCCTTTGTCATCATCGCCCTACGCCCTAAAACAAAACTGATCTACTTGCGACCCTGCTTAATGGTTTCACATATAGAAAAATGTTATACATGAGCACTTATGTATCGGACATAAGCACAGAAAACCGAACTAAAAATCAAGGAAAAAAAGAATAAAGTGGGGATGAGAGAGAGGAGGAATTGATTTATCCAAAAGATCGAAAGGGTAAAGGATAAAACAAACCTCAAAACTGTATCAAAAAGGTCTAAAAGAGAGCCCAAGATCCTTGAATCAATCCAAGAAGGATATCACTTTCTCAAATTTTATAATTAGATCAACCAATGAAGGGTATCCTTTCCAAGTCTTTGTTTCAAATAGATTGAAACGGGCTCAACACTAACATAACACTGTAATCATAGCTACATCACTCATATGAATTCACACGTCCAAGTCTGAACCTAAATATGATATTTATGTTTTCCAAGCTTTCATGTTGTCTATCCAAACACTTTCATAAGCTTTCAAATCATTTCATGAATCAAATTCATATCAACTTTATAATTCTTCAAAACAAGAAAAAAAATCATTAAAAGCTTTTCATATGTCATAAAAAATAAGAGGAATTAATCGGTAGAGGGGGAACCACCACATGAAGAGGTCACCAGTTAAGATTCACGGGTAAAGGGCAACAAGGGGAAAGCCCACACAGCATAGGCCCACGGGTCGGGGCAACAAAAGAGAACAACCAACACAGCATAGGCCCACGGGTAGGGGCAACAAAAGAGAACATAGGCCCACGGGTAGGGGCAACAAAAGAGAACATCCACCACAGCATAGGAGAAAGCTAGAAACAACCATACAAAATAAAAGAATCCCACGTGAATGCTCTCAGGTAAGGGCAACAGCTCACAATCAATGAACCGATTTTCGCAGCAAAGGGGCAAGCAGAATATTAAGACTCGCGGCTAGGAATAGTGAAAGAAAACCACCATGGATATTGCCCTTATATTGCTTTTGATATAAATAAGAGAGCGACTGGACAAGCTATCATAAATCATTAGGACCGAACCCACTTTCATCAAGTAAAACATAGTAATGAATTGATCAGCTTTTTTCAAACATTCCCCTATAGAAATATATGTTGAAATCATGAATTTTGGGATGACAAACTTGATTACCCATAAAAAAAAACGTAGGAAGAAGAGAAGCATTAAAGAGGAGGTCCCCAACCAAACCGAGCCCAAGGAATAGACCAAACAGTAAGAGATTTCAGCCAACATATAACTCCAAAAGAAGCCCAAACCTATCCCTTCAAATGGGCCAAGACAGAGAGTATTTTCATCCATGGTTTAATTCCAAAAGAGCTCAAATCAAACCCAACAAATGGGTCAAAACAAAAAGAATATTTCCAGCATAAATTTGATTCCAAAAGAGTCCAAACCGAACCCACAAAGCGGGTCAAAGATAATGTTAAAATTTCAGTTAAATCCAGCATAATAAAAGCTAAAACCGAGCCTTCCACATGGGGAAAACAGAGGGAAATTTCAGCCATAATCCATCTCAAAAGAGTCGAAGCGGAACCCAACAAATGGGTCAAAACAAGACAAAAATTTCCAGCATAGGTTCAGTCCCAAAAGAACAAAACCGAACCCACCAAATGGGCTAAATGAAATGCAATTTTTAGCTATCGTGAAGCCAAAACAGAGCCCTCCAAATGGGCTAACAAATAGAAAAAAAATTTTTAGCTAACATTTAATCCAGCCTAACCAAAACCGAAACCAAAGACAAGGGGACAAAACAGAGAAAATTGATAACCCATTCTAACATGCATTTCTAGAGGGGCGAATTTCATTTCAAAACCACCATTATGATATTTCCAAATATCTTAAGCAAGAAGAACAAAGGCAGCCCATACATGCTATGTTGTGATGTTTATAGGAATTATTTCCTGCTTAAATCTTAAAACATACCCAAATATTGCTTCCACATGAGATGGGAAATATTTTTATGTCATCTGAAATAGTGTAAAAATAGAGGAAAGGAGGAGAATACCTCTTTTCAGCATATTTAAAGCAAAGCACTGTAAAACAAATTCAAGAAAATACTCCCACAGAAATCCTTCCTAAAAGCCTCACGCAAACAGCCACCCACGATTCCTCAGCTCCAAGCACACAAGAATTTAACTTAGAGAGGATTTCGGCAAGGCCTCTCTTCCTAAGAGCTTCAGAAAACAACAACCACGACTGCTCCACACTACAAGCGCGCGAGAATCAAACTTAGAAAAGATTTCAGCAGAGTTTTCTTTCCTAAAGACTTCTAACAGTAGAAAAACCGCAGCCTCCTTTCTCTCAAAAAATTCTCAACAACCCAAAACCAAACCCTAAGAAGCTATTTTATAGGCAAAGAAGAGAAGGGAAAGAACCACCAACCAGCCTCACGGGTAAGCGAATCACACGACGAGGCAGTAATTGCCACAGTAAAGAGGGAGACGATGGAACCTCGAGAAGGAGAAGGGTCAGCCAGCTCGGCACCTCCCAATTGGAGAACCGAAGAGTTAAGAGGTCATGCGAAGAAGGAGAAGAGTCAAGAGAGAAGGAAGAGATTGTCGCGTGGATCGTCCACGGAAGCTAGGCAACGCGAGGGAGACGAGTCGAGCGTCTGACTGAGCCGCGGGGTCGAACGAATGACTCAGTGTGCGGGGATAGGGTTTAGGGTTTAAGATAAAAAAAACTTTAAACAAATAATAATATAATTATAAAAGTACTTAATATTTCAAAAATAAAATTTGATTTATGTATTTTTATTCGTGTGTCAGATTGTAGAAAATTGAATGTCCTTTTTAGGTAATTTTGACGTTTCAGACGCGCTGAAGCGGTCTGTTTCACCGTCGGAGATTGTTTTGACGAATTCATCGATTTGCGTGCAATTTTGTTTGTGTCGGAAATATGGCAGTATGGGTGTCTTTTCCGACCAAAATTGGTGCACTAAACACGTTGGCACAGTCTGTTTTTTCGTAGGAGGTCGTCCGGAAAAGTTCGTATTCTCACCCATTTTTTAGGCTCAATTTAAGCCTGATCTTATGCAATTTAGTGCATTTTGTGCATTTTGTGTGTGTATGTGACGACAAAGTCCTAAAGAGGTTTTCCTAGAGCTCGAGATCCTATTAGAAACTTCTCTCTGAGTCTCCACATGATAGTCATTTACCACTCAACCATAGGACAATGGTTTTGAGATCATCAATGTGAGACATCACAAGAGAAATAGGAGGTGACTGGAATTTCTAAAAAAAGGTGAGTCCAAATTCTAGTTTTCTAAGATTGTCAATAGGAAGTCCTAGAGCTAGATCCTAAGAAAAGATAATGACCTCAAAAATGAGGTCAACACTGCATTGGCCCCTTATCATCAATAAATTTTTGCTCAAATTGTGGTTGAAAGTGACTAAGTGCTTCTGTTAGGGAAATGGAGAGAATAAGTTGAGAGAGAGAGAGAGAGAGCACAGGGCGTGGGAGACTCGAATGATGGCTTTGGATGAGAAGGTTTTTTAGGAGATTCGCTCTGCATCCGCAAGCAGGCGAGCCACGCGAATGTAAATAAAAACCTTCTCACCCAACGCCATCGCCCGAGTTTCTCCCCCCACCCCCTAGCTCTCTCTCTCTCTCTCTCTCTCTATCAACTTCTTCTCTCCCATATCCCCAACAAAAGCTATTGGTCACTTTCAACAACAATGTGAGCAAAAAGTTATTCATTGTAAGGGCCAATTCGGTTGCACCAAAAAAAACTTTTGTTGTACGAGAGAATATACATAAAGAATTTTGATATTAAATCTAAAAAGCATCTTATTTTGTTGTTTTGGTCTTATTATCTCTCATAATATTTAAGGGGTTGCATGGATAGAAAATTAGGTTGACCTACATAATTTTTTCGCGTCTTTAGCATTAAAAGTCCTTGCGATAGTCTTTGGTTATTTTTCCAGCAACAAGTTCAGTAATAAAAATTCACATAATTTATAGCAATCACTTTTACCCAGTGGCATGAAAATTTACAGGCAATGCACCAAATCATCCGCAGAACAATTGAACTTCGCAGTGGAATTAAAAAGATCAGGAAGCAATAAATCCAAATAAAGTTCTCAAATATTATGAGGCAATGATTTAGTGTTATGACAAATCATAAATAATTAGTACTTCTTCAGAAAATAGAACGACAAAAAAAATAAAAAATAAAAAATTAATGATAGCATACCATTCACCACCATTTCCATAGGTATGAAACCGCCAGCTGCATTAAGAATTCTCTTGTCCGCCGTTGATCCCATATCAGTTTCCACAAACTGCACACAAAAGCCTATTATTGATGTACCATTATTTCTAAAAAATCCCAAGCGGGCTAGCATAAGCTATAGTAACACTTCTGCAAAGTGCAAGTACGACATCCCTTACTAATCACAATGTAAAATTAAACAGTTCATTGTAGTAAAAAATACTGATAATTACAATATACACCCTGAAACCAACAATTTACAATATTTTCTCAACAGCTTCAAATTTCAACGAGAGGCATCTTAACATGATAGGGAGTAACACTGAAAAGCTCAAGTATGGCTACTCTGGAATCAGATTGTTTACAATCACTTGCATGATATGAGTTAACCATCTTGATATTTAAAACAAAAGAATAGCGACATCATATTTTATTTAATTTTGTCAGCATATGCAAATATTAACGTTTGGAAAGATACTCCCACTCCCACCGGGAAGAAATCTGTCCTATTAATATGATAAAAAAAATTTATTAGTTAAGAAGTCGGGGTACACGATGGAGACAAAATGTGAGATGAGAATGCTCAGGTGGATGATTGGTTTTGCACTAAAACAAAATATGAAATGACGATATCAGTGAGAGGGTTGGAGTAGCTCCACTGACAGACGACATTAGAGAGTCGCCTTAGATGGTTTGGTCACATTAAACATCAACCATCTGATGATTCTATTAGGAGAATAGATGTTTTAAATTTGACTTTTGTTCGGAAAGATAGAGATGACCTAAAAAGACTTGGGAATGTTGTATAAAAAAATATCTTAATTTACTAGAATCAAATGAAAATATGACAATCAATAAGATAATGAAGAAAAACAATTCATGTGCATGACCTCAATTTGTGAAATAAAGGCTTGTAGTTGTTGTAAAGTCAACGTACCTCCGGACAAAGCACATTCACTCGAATTCCTTCCCGCTTCAATGGAGCAAGTGATCTAGAAAATAAAACCACACCACCTGTAACAAAAATTATACCAAGATGTATGTTTGATCAAAATAAGCTTCTAAATTTGCTAGACTTCAATAATGAAAATCACAATTTATATTATAATGCTTAAATCTACTTCAAATTTAGAATTATCAGAGGTAACCTAAGCAAACCATAATCTACATAGTAATCCTCTTAAGGGTTTAATCGACACGAATCATATGATCACCTACCAAAAGATGTTACAGATTATCACACCGATTAAAGCAATTTTATAGGGCACGTGTCCTTGCTGCTACGTATGATGCATTTACAAAAGTTCAGGCGAACATAATCATCCAAGCCCATGGTACAGATGAGTTTTCTTTGGCCGAGTAAACATAATCAATTATCAATCCAACAGACAAAAGTTGTGTTTTTCTTTCAAATTTTTATAACCTAGGTTTTGATAGGAATTGGAAAGGTTTCCAGCGTTGCGGTGACATTCTAAAATCTAACCATGCTTGTAAGAACCTTATCTACAATTTTCTATAGTTATTGCATGAAAAACACATATCTCATTTTAGCCCATCCTTTACTAAATTAATTTAAATTCCTAAATAAAGGATAATTTTCTATGAATATAAATTATGCAGTTCATTTGTTCCAGAGTTCACATGCAAAATAAAATTTCACATTTATAGAACTTGGCCAATGCACCCTACGAATGGAGAGATTATCGTAAGAATCATCATGCAAGAAATATTCCTACGTTGCACTCTCCTATGACTGATAGAGCACGCACCAGCTGGGCTCTCCTCTGAGAATATCAAGTAGGAAAATTTTTTGCAGGACGCTCTTCTAATAATTCATCCTTTAACAAAGAACCAAAATATGATTAGAATTTGACATTAGTCACATGATAAGGATTTATAAGATAATTAAAGAACATAAAATTAACACAAAATGCAATTCTAAAAAGAATGAATAACTCAACGAGCAAGACTGCTACCAAGGATGATTGCTCCGTAGTGGCAGTTACCTTCCATCAATTGGGACAATACTTGCTTGATCAACAATTTAGCGATCAAAAGTATCACAGTAATAAACAATTACATGAAAGCAAAGCGTTTTTCTCACAATAAAAAATTATAAAAAAAATGGTTAGTTATCACTATAAGGTTTACTAAATTCTGATAACAATGGAACTAATAATATAATTAGAAATGGTTTTAAGCGGGCAAACAAGAATAAGAATTTCAGAAATTGAATTTGAAAATCAAGCGAAATAGTTCTCGACTAATACGTCTCAGTATAGATCCCAAGATACATAACCATCAGTATATCTATGAGTTATGTCATACATCTATTTAAGAGCAAAAAATTGATGTAGCAACATAATGTAATTATTAGATTATAAGACGATTAAAACAGCATCTGGGAAAACAAATGAACCTTTTGCACCAGAGTAGACAGGATCAGGGTACGCTGGATAAAGGCCGGCAGCAGAACCAATATTTATAACAACCCCAGGCCTCTTAGCAGTCCGCATACTTAGGATCTGCATAGTTTTCATGCAACAATTAGGCAACTTCCACAAGAAATTTATACAATATAATCATATCAAATAGCATGCGCCTAAGTAGAAAACCAAATAAGCAATTAGCACCCTATGCAAGGGAAACAATCTTATTTAACTTTTAATTTTACGTGATGTTGGTCACAGCACAAAATGATTTTATATAAATAAATGATAAAGCAAAACAATCATACTGTTAACATAGTTTCAAAACAAATTCATTTAGAATCTCAAACAAAAGCAAAAAAAAAAAAAGGTTCAACAACAAGGTATGAATAATAAAGACATACTCTAAGCAAACCCTTAGCACACCAGTATATTAACAGTACATTAAGTGAGCAATCAATTAGAAGCTTCATAAAAAAAAGTGATAAACTGTTTGCTTACTCAGAAGAAGCATAACCTCTTCATTAAAAAAAAATAAGGAAGTTCACATACATACCACACATTTCTTATGTATTTACATATTTAACACCTAAACTTTAATATTTACATTTATAACATCTTAGTGTATAAACCAATGAATGAAAAGGAGTATTTCACTTTTAAAAAGTAACCAAGAGTGATATTTTTGATGTGATATTAAAGATTTGAGTGTTAGGCATATAAATATGTATGTGAATATTATGACTCAAAGGAACACCAACAAAAACATTAAAAATAATCATAATAAGATCACTTTCCTAAGAGAAAAAATAATGCCAGTACTTTCCCTTAAGTTGGAGAACATGTACTAGTTAACTCTAATTTGTTACAAAATTTTAAAAGCTAAAGAGGACACAATTTTTGTTAATATATATGCAAGCTACTCTAAGTTGGAAACTTTAGAAGTAACAATCCTTTTAGATGGCATAGCATCTCAAATCAAATGATAACCAACTTCAATATATTTTATTCTTTCATTAAATACAAGATTACTGCCAATGTGAATAACCACACAATTTTCAAGTATGATCATAAGTTGTGTAGTCAAAAGAATAACTTCCCTTAGAGGTGTCTTCACCCATATGTAAGGGTGTAAACAAGTCAAGTCAAGCTCGAGCTACCCTCGGCTTGAGCTTGAGATTGAGCTTGATTAATTTTATTGAATTCGAGCTCGAGCTTAAGTCTACGAGTTCGAGCTGGCACGCGGGCCAACTTGTTTAATACAGAAGTAAGAAAAAAATATTAATTTAAGCTAGCTTTATAATAAGATAACAAACAGAATGAACAATTAGGAGATAAATAACAAGAAATCACCTAATATATAATACAAACTTTTTTTTTTTTGCATTTTTAATGCCTTAAAGATAAAATATTGAAATTTAATATATTTTGAGTATATTTTATATCAATATTTTTTAAACAAGAAGGCTCACAAGATAACGAGTCGAGTCAAGGCTGGCTTGAGCTTGGCTTGTTAGCTCATCAAGCTCAGTTCACGAGTCATTTACTCGAGCCGGCTCAGCTTGACTCACACCCCTACCCATACCATCTCACACATGGAGTGTCATGGCCTGTATTTTGCCTTAGCATTAAACTTAGATACCATAATTTGTTTCTTAATTTTTAATGTGACCAATTTAATTTTGACAAATGCTCATATTAGTATTGCTAAATAAGAAATGAAAAGAGCAAAGAGTTCATGTCCTAGATAAGGGAAAACATATACCACGGATATATGTGTTTAACATGGAAATAAAAGTGCCCCACTGTTCCCTCCTTCCACCAGCAAAAATAAGTATTGGACAACAATTTTAATTTTTAAATTCTTTGTAATTGATAATTTCAATTATTCTCCAGATAGTTATGTTTAAAACATCAAGGAAATGAACAAGAAAAGCTTTCTCGTCACTTCTTTTATATATAATACCAGAGCAAGTTTAGAGTAATATTTCCATCATTTATTTTTCCTCTTTCATTCTTCTTCTCCTCATCATGCTTAATTTTTTTAGCCTTCCTTCCAAAGAATCAACCATCATGAATAGTGAAAATCGAGTTTAAGAGAAACTCCACGATAACATTGGAATGAAAGAAACTACAAGAAAAAGCATTAGATCGTAAAGTCTTTCCGGAATGTAAAAAAAGAAAAGTTCACCATCTTATTGATCATCCTCCAGATCTAAAAGACCAAAATTTATATTTTTGGGATGAAGAGGATTCCATAATCAAGTCATGGAATGAAACAGCATGGTACTTAAAATCAGTGGTCCATACAAATTCCTAATAACCGTAAAATATATTTGGGAAGCTATCAAGCAGACTTGCTCAAAAGCTAATATGGTGCGCTTATCTATGAGATCAAGATAAAAGGTTTAACAACCAAGCAACATCAATGGCATTGAATATTTCAATGTAATGAGGATCAAACATCAATAACTAGATTTCTACTAAGATCTCAAGTATAGTGACTATGTAAAAGTTCTCAAACAAATGATAGAAAGAGAAAGGGTCCTTGAAATTCTTACAGGACTTCATATCTTGAGCAGAGAGAACCAAACTCCCTAAAAAAAGTATTATCACTCATACAAACTGACGTGGGAGTGTCCGTGGATCATGGGATCAGCAAATTTTGTATTTCCGATCAAGGAAAATCCACGATATCATGGAATCAGCTGCTTTCGACAAATGTCGGTGAGCCAAAACTCAGAATTTCATCCCAATTCAATTTATGCAAGGATTTCTTCCCCTTTTCCGATTTTTCTTCCTATTTCTTTAGTTCCAATTAGGTGCATTTTTATTAAAAGACTATATATGTGTATATTGGTTGTTTTAAGAAAATTTTAGCTTTGTCATGTTATTTAGAGATGTTTTCTCTCGGTTTTTATCTATCAGAGTGATGTATCCTTACATTTCTTTAAGGTGATGTGTTTGTAAGACTTTAACCCGATAGAATCGAGGTGGAGATCTCTCTAGGACGTTTGGAGGCCTCCTTCAGTGTTGAACTTGCTCTCTATTGGCATTTGGCAGCAGAGATCGGCTGCTTCAGCAGAATAACCTGCCAGTCTCCACCATTGGCTTGTTGCCCCGCCGCCCTTCAAGTCAGAATTCACCGACCATCACTTCTCCCGCTTTCCTTACCCAACCGACAACCTACATATCATTTTCTTTTGTTCTTTTACGCCTTCTAGGAGCCCTTAAAAAAGTATCATCTGGTAAGCCCCGCAAACCCGAGATTTAGAGGAATTTATCTTTCTTTCCCTAAACTTAAAATTCCAAAAAAAAATATCATTTTCATATCCAAACCCTTCCTACCGCAATTCCTGCATCAACCCTAAATTTTTCAAAATCCAAAATTCCTACCTCCGCCAAAAGTACACCCCAACACCTACCACCAAAACCTAAGCCTCCAATCAACATTGATTTGCAATCCTACACCCGCTAAAAACCTGATTGGGAGGAAAGGACGTCATGTCATCAAGGAGAAGCACTCAAAAAGGTATTCAGGAACTTACTATGGAACATATACAGGAGAAAATCTTCTAATTACAACAGATGTTTATAGCCTTTGAGATGAGACAATCTGATAAGATCACCCATAGCAACAACGATGACTCATCAAATCAAAAGAAGGAAGTGAATCCCATCCACCGAGAAGTGTTCATTGACAAAGAATCACTACCTCGACGATTTAGTGTGAAATATAAGAGAAGCTAAGATCATGAAGTAAAAATGGATTTACCATATCACAACATTCGCATGGATCTAAATGATTTTATCGAGTGTTTTAAAATAGTAGAGCAAATTTTTGAGAACAAGAGTTAAATAAGCAGTCATCATGCTCAGGAAAAATACTTCTTTGTGATGGGAGAACATCTTTGACAACAGGAGGGAAAAAGTAAGTTTATCCCCTGATCTAAGATGAAAAGAGAGATGCAAAACAAATAACTTCCATTGCATTACCGACAGAATATTTTCATTAAACTCCACCATCTATGCTAAAAAGATTCTTATATAGAGTACACAGTTGAATTTGATCAATTCATACTGAAATATGACTTATGGAACTGGAGGAGAATACAATAGCAAGGTACCTTAGAGAACTGAGTTCGTCTATCAGGAATTTGGTGCAACTGCAGTTGCAGCCGTATTGGTCTCTACTTGATGTACAGACTTTAGTTTTGAAAGTGGAGAAACAGCGACGCCACCTAGTGACAGCCACACCTTATAGGTAAAGTTCAACCCAATAGTCAGGCAGCAAAAGTACACCAAGAGAAGCATCCCAGTGTATGTTTCCCAAGAAAGAACCGGTCCAAAACGAAATACAGGTGTGGCCAGGCAGTACTCCTAAATTCATCCAAACCAAGAAGTGCTTCAAGTTCCACTGAGCAGGGAGTAGTAGATGAAATCGATAGTGAAGTAGGAGAAGGTGAAGATGCCAAAGAGTATAAACTTATAGTTGATGAGAGAGAAAGGTTAGTAATTCAAGCTAAGCCTATAAGAGAAACTCTAACTGGATTAGCATTTGTTATTCTAGAAGGTAGAGAGTCCAAGGAGATAATACCATAAAAGAAACAGCCTCTATTGATGGTGTTGTTGGATATCCTAACTAATTGTTTACCTCTTTGGGGTCGCCATTGAGAGTGATCCAGCATGCCACATATTTTATTCCAAACTTGGTTCCTCCAGACATACATTTTATCAAATATGCAATGCCGAGTACAAGCAATGGGAGAAGTATATTTCAAATTTAATGGCTTGAGACTTGATTCATGAGAAGACTCATCTACGTGCAATTCCAAATCTAGTTATGCATGGCCACTTATTCTACCAAGATAGTCTTTGGAATGACGTATGTGCTTTAGAGTATGGGATGGACGTGAGCATAAATTTTATGGAGGGGCTTCATCAGCCACAGCAAAGCTATGACCCTGTTATGATGGTAAATCAATTCAAGAAACCTTAAAAAAAAAGGAAGTCTCTCTGAGCTAGAGACTATGACACGGGAGAATCTGTTGACCACGGGATCAGCAAATCTCATCTTCCAGATCACAGGAATTCCACGATGTCGTGGAATAGCTGCTTTATGCGAACGTACGCGAGCCAAACCTCAAAATTCCATTAAAATATAATTTCTGGACGGATTTTTTTTCTTTTTCTGATTTTTCTTCCTATTTCTTTATTTTCAATTAAGTGCCTTTCTATTAGAAAACTGTATGTGTAAATTTGGTTGTTTTATGGGACTTTTGACTTTGTTATGTTATTTGGAGATGTTTTCTTTGATTTTACCTATCGAAATGTTGTATACTTAGATTTCTTTCAGATGATGTGTCTGTAAAATCGAGGTGGGGATCTCTCTCAAACATTCAGGGGCCCCCTTTGGCGTCAAACTTGTTGTCTAATGTTGTTTAGCAGCATAAATTTGATGTTTCAGCAGAATAATCTGTTGTACTCCACTGTTGGCTTGCTGCCTCGCCACCTTTCACATCGGAATTCAGCAACCATCCCTTCTCCCACTTTCCTTGCCCATCATACAGCATACCTATCATTTTCTTTTATTCTTTCACAACTTCTAGGAGCCCAATGATAGTATCACAAACTGAAGAAGAAAAAAGAATAGTGATGCTAGACAATCCCAATTCTGAAGCATCGGCCATAACAACCATAATTATAAAAAAAAAAAATTGCTATTAAATTTTCTTGAAATAAAATAAGCCTTTTTTTCCTAAAAAGCAAACTAGGGTTCAATTGCCTCAGGAAAAAAAAGCATATCAAAGAAAATATTGGAAACTCCACAAAAAATTGTAACACTACAATGGAAACAAAAATGGCCAATCAAAAGAGCAAGCCTATCTAATTGAACCAAAAGGGTTCAGCTCATAAGAAACTCAAAAACTAAGATTTTTCCTCAATTCGCTCTAAAAGTACTTTAACTAATGCTCTCTAGATCAAACTGATATAAGTTATAACACTTATACTTTTATAGTCTCAAGTAATTCTACTAAAACCTGGAATAAAAATTCATACGTTGTCAATCACACGAAAAGCATTGTCAAACTTTTTTTAAACCTATAAATCTTATTTCATCGATGAACTAGTAGCCAATAACTCCAGTAATCACAGTATTAGATCAAGGGAATGTTCCCAATTCTCATGCATTTACTCTCAAAAAAATGCTACATATTCCTAACCTTAAAGTAAAGTTTGTCTAGTCACAAATTCAACAAAGATCATAATTGTAAGGAGATATTTTTTTTCACTAATCATTGCTTATTTAAGAACAGCGCGATGACCTCATTTTTAATGAGGCTGATAAACTTTCTTCATAGCCTATCATTAGCCTTTAGGATTAAATCTTAGTATAAGAGCCTATTTGTAGGTCCCGCCTAAAAGGCTCACTTATTGACTAATATATAGCAGATTCAAATTAAACTCAAACTACTATCACTTTCTTGAATTTAAATAAGCTTAAATTGGTCTCCAAGTCATTAAATAAAGTTGGACGGACCATAGCAAAGTTATCAAAAATCGATAACCAAAATTTATATTAGGACCCCAGGTATTTTAGACGCCTTTTGGACCTTTGGATCCAATGAACTCAAAATCAAACCTAAAGTTTCTTGGCTCATCTTACATGCCTTCAAATCCCCTCTTAACTCAATCTAAGTCAAGGAGACTAAATCAAAAAATTTTGACAAGGCCCAAGGAGGCCCACTTAACCAAATCAAATCCTATTTCTCAAGAATTTGGTTCTTAATAAACTTAGCAAGTTAATAGTGCGTTAAGAACCATAATTGAATAAAATTATTAAGAACTTGCTCAACGCATTTCACCCATAACTTTAACTAATCAAGGAGTTAAAAGAAACAAATTAATCCAATTAAACCAAATTAAGAACCATAATTGAATAAAATTCTTAAGAACTTGCTCAACACATTTCACCCATAACTTTAACTAATCAAGGAGTTAAAGAAACAAATTAATCCAATTAAACCGAATATTGGTTTTAAATAAAACTAATGAACTTAATCATTTCAAACTCACTCGAGTATTTTGTCTAATGTAGTTTGACAAAATAGCTCATTAAAGCCCATTTAGTTTGACAAAATAGCCCATTTAGATTTCTTTGAAACCAATTACGTTTGGAATTCAAAGTAGTAGCTCTAAATGAACCTAGAAGCTTCTAAGGCTTACAAGGAACTCTTCTTCAACCTTTAAGACCCAAACCGTGCTCAATTTAGCCCAAGAACATTGATAGCCCATTGAGATTATGTTGAGCTCAACAAGTTGAACCTAATCCAAACATACCCAAGCTTAGCTAAGCAATGCCCAAGAACATAACCTTGTTAACCAAATCAACCATTACGAGTCAATTCAAGACCACGTACATTGACCACTTAGTGACCTAGTTCAAGCTATTATGGATTCAACTAACCTTAACCTAAACCAATTGCAATCAAGCCTAGTTAGATGAACCCTAGGCTCACTAGCAACCAACCCAAGCAAGCCTACGGCAATTGAAAAAGGTTTCGGGTGAACTGACCCAAGTGCTAGACCCAAATACCATTAATCTGAGAACCAAAATTTGTTCATAAAAATGCTTGGAATAGCCATTAAAGGAACTTGAATCAATCCAACCATCCCCAAGCATTTTAGATGGATAAGGACCCACCACTGGGCATCTGTAACCTCATAAAGTTGGTTCAGGTTGGTTTCAACCATAATTATCCGTACAAGGTGGCTATTATCCACGGAACACTCTCGGCCACCAGGCAAGAATCTATTGTCTTGTCCCTAACCATACCAAGAAAGAATTACCATTCTTACCATTGCATTGGTCAAAATTCACATGAAACTTGGTTGTATATAGCGGCTCTATCAAAGGATTGGATTCGCACTTTGACATTGAAATCAATCCATAGAGTTTCAGCAATTGTCTTGAGTCGTTACTCATCCAATTACCCACTCTAGATCAAAGAAGGCTTATCAAATCTTTCAGTAAATAATATACGATATGTACCAAGATAACTCGTCTCATTTATTCTATAACGTGCTAGAACTTTCATGAATTTCACTTCAAAGAAAAAGATCAAGTACAAAGTATATAATCTTGAGATGTTCTTTTCAAGAGTAAGTGCGATAGAGAGAACTTTTTATTGCCACGATGTCTCATGAAACATTTTTGTGGAGGCAATATCAAAATTTTAAGATTGATGATCATCCAAGTGAGAATGAAATAATCAAAAAATCCGATCGGAAAATTTGAAATTAATGTCATCATTAGCCACAGAAGATTTGCAATGGTAAGAGTGTTTGTCTTATGAACTAATAGAAAACAAAAGGACCTCGACCAAAAGCAATAAAATGTTATAATTGAGCTTGATTATATTATTGATGATAGATATGAGTTTCAAGTCATTACGAGGCAATTGAGAGGACATGACAATTTGAAACAGTTGAATAAGGTAAGAATGATTCAAATCATTAAGAAGAAGGTCCATCTTTAACTACTAGTGACATGCCAAGCTTAGTAAAAAAAATGAATGTTTCTAGCGTCAGTAGCAAGGGTGGAGAAATGAAGGGACGATATTCCAAGCAAGCCAAGAAAGACGACAACAACTAGCAAGTGGTAAGAGTAGCATGAGAGTGAGAGTATAAAAGAAGCGATCCCATCTCTGCTCATTTTTGCGACATGCGGGTTCCGCGAAATCGCAAACAACCCGAATCGTGATTTCCTTCTGAGCCACCAGAATTTCCTTCATCATATTTCCTTCCATTTGATTTATTTTATATTTATTTATTCTAATTTCTAAGTAGGTATTATATTTGAACGACTACTTTTATGTTGTTATTTTTTTATTGAAAGACGTTCGATTTTAATTTTAATACTTTGAAGATTATAATCACTATTTCAACCCTAAGAAGTGTTGTACCTTCTTTCGTTCGCAAATGGTGAGTTTGTATTTTGCTCGAGAATAGGTGGTGAAAACTCCTCGCTGCTCGAACGTCTTCGAACCGAGATGGCCGCCAACGACATTGAACCTGTTGTCCAACATAATTTTTATCCCAATAATCCCCTTCCAAACAACATAAACCCCACATATTAGCCCTCCCTCGCTATTTCATAATCATTTAGTATCAAAGCCCGACAAATCCTAAATTACTAGGGATTTCATTTTTAGATTCCATAAAACCTAACATAATATCCTCATCAAAAAAAAAATTCTAAATCATTCCTACTGCAATTGCTAGATCCAATCCTAAATTTTCAAAATCCAACATTTCTACCTTCACCAATAATACACCCTGAAACCTACCACTAATACCTAAGCCCCTTGTCCAAGATTGATTTGCAATCCTACATCCCTCAAAAATTTGATCGGGAGGAAAGATCATAATGCCACCAAGGAGAAATCCGCAAAGATATATCCAAAATATTACTATGAAGGATATACAGTGAGAAATGCTCTAACTGCAATAGAGGCTCGCTGCCTCTAAGAGGAGATAATCAAGTGATATCACTCATGGCCACAACAATGACTCGTCAGATCGAGAAAAGGAAGTGAATCCCTTCCACTATACAGTTTCTAGTGACGAAGAACAATTACCTCGACGATTCGGCAAGGTAAGATTTAGTGACGCGGATACACTAGCGTCCCCTTTATATATCATTAAGGAGTAAATATCTCCTCTTAACATGCACATACAAGCATTCATATATAAGTTATTTCATTATTCATAGCATACATTTTTCTAAGAAATTTTTATTCATATACTAATATGCATACTTACTCTAATGTGCAACGATTTATCATGCATATCTTTCTTATCATGCATGTTTTGCATATCATGCATATCGAGCATATATTTTTTATCTAACAATATGAATAATATATTGTAATTTAAATCTATTTGAAGTAGAGCACGCATGAGCATAAACATATATTTTGAAATAAAGTGGATTGTTGAACTTAAAAAATATAATAACTCAACTCAATCGTTAGTAGATTTATTAATTTATGGTCTATTTGGGGCAGCTGCAGCTTATCCAGATAAGTTGTTTATCATGATAAGCTGGTGATAAGTAGTTAATCCGGATAAGCTGTCTGTTTATTTGGTTTGTGAGTTTGGAAAACAGCTGATCTTGAATTAATGATCATTCTGCCTCTGTTTTGGATAAGTTGTTTAGTTGTTCGGTTTGTACATTTTGTAAACAGCTGATTTGCAAATTTTCTTAGTTTCAATATTTAGACAAAGTTCCACCCGAATCTGGAAGAGATCCAAATAAATTAATTGATCGATAAAGAAATCCACCCCTAAAACCACTGAAAAATCTGAAACAAATAAAATAATTCAGCAGAAATGAGCATTTTATCTTTAAATTTACAAAAAACTCTAATAATCAAAATCATCAAAACCAAAACTTGCACAAAAAAACTCCATCCACAGTTCAAGTATTTGAATCTCAAAATCCAATTTTTTTACAATCAATCAATACTCCTCACCATAACACAATCCAAAAAATCTAAATAAATAACTACAAAATTAAAAAAAACTCACATATAATACTCCAGCGAGGAGAAAGCAAAGGAGGAAGCCAGCGAACGAGGAGGAAGCGAAAGAACAAGCGAAGAAACGAGGAGGAAGCGAACGAACGTGTGAGCGCATGAGGAAGCGAGCGAGGGCGAAAGAGGTGGTCGGGCGATTCGCTAGGGCCGACGAGGCGAGCGCACGAGGAAGCGAAGGAAGCGAACGCAGGGCTTATTTTGTCTTTCGAGCAAATGAAACGCGGATTGCACGCAAAGTTTTTCGAGAAAATCTTGTAAAACGTAATTCCCAAACAGGAGGTGGCGTTTTCAAAACGCCATCGCTGTGAATAAGCCCCCCCCCAAACGCAATCTTAATCCTCCACTAAATAGTTAATTTTTTACTAATCTCAATTCTAAATAGACTTCTTTCACACTTCTTAATCGAATGAGTTTTTTAATAAAACAAATTAACTAAATATATCATTATTCTAACAATAATATAAGCTTTAATATTTACCTCATAAGCTTCAAAATTGATCTCCTCTCTTACTCGCGCGCAAAGTTTTCTTGCTAATCTCCCTAACCTCAATTTAACATAATTTCATTTTAACAAATTAAATATAGATCAATTTAATGTATATAAAATTTCAATAAACAATTCTAACACAAAAATTTATCTTAGCTAACACATTAGAGAAAGCTTGTCATGGGGGTCCTCAGGGGCAACAGATGCCTCCTTTCTGGTAGTATCCTCCTCAGGTGGAACTAAAATGTCCAGTATATATATATATATGTGTGTGTGTGTGTGTGTGTGTGTATATGTATATTTATATGTATATTTATATGTATATGTATATGTACGTGCCGCAAGTCTTGGCTTGTTGGTGTCGGAGTCACTTTAAATCCACTCAGGTCAAAGGTTCGATCCCACCGTGGCGCGGGGGCTCCAGAATTTTAGGCACATGACGCGGCTCTCATCATAGGATCGAAAAGCGCATGGGAAATCGATATTTGAGTCTCTGTCAAATATCGTTTCCTTTTGAAAAAAAAATGTCTATGTATATGTAAATGTAACAGCCGCACACACACAAGCCCCTCCTTCCTTTTATTCCTCCTTCGCACCGGAGCAGCATGAACCTGTAAAATTCTCCCCTTCCCCTTCTTCCTCTTTTTTCCTCACATCGGATGCACGCGCCGCCTTCCTTATATGCACAAGATGAGCCTCGCACTCCAATCATCACCTCCTCTGGTTTCGATGCCTCACCACTTCTTCTCCTTCACATAGATACTCACATGGCGAGCCCTAGGTTGCCCCTCCCCGCAATGACGTTGATGCCTCATGCCGCGACTTGCATATGTTTTCAGCACGAAGCGTCAACTTTCTCGACTTAGATGCAAGTGAGTCTTCTTCCTTCTATGCTTGACATCAAAGCTTCAATATGAGAAGCACTCCACTCCTCTACCTCCTCCTTCCTTCACGTTCTAGGTTTCAACTCGTTACTGTCGTTATGTTCAAATGAGGACGTTCAACTTTTAGGCCTAACCACAGCGGTGATTATCCCAAACTATCGATTCAATTTTATTTTATTTTATTATTTTATTTTTTATTGGTTATTACAATGTAGGAGACATGCTATCTCTGACACATGTTTGAAATGAATACGAAAGGTGCTTGGAAATATATGTGACTATATATGATGAACACTAATAATCAAAGATGTTGAAATTTTATATGTAGAACCAATAAGAAGGTAGTTAAAACATTATCCATACTGCTAGACGAGTGCATTCGATAACTGCAACCAAGTCCACATCAATCGTACGCCTCCACGTACTACTACCATCAGTTTTGTCATGGTGAAATAGAACCTGAGTACCAATTCCAGCATTATTTACACATATATCCAAACTTTGATATGTCGACGTGTGCTTCTCAAAAGCAGCAGCTAGATCTCCTGTGTATCAAGAAAATGATGAAAGAATACGTCAACTACAATTTTTTCTCATCTCGGTCTTCCAAACCAGCAGTACAAAAATAAACTTAAGAAATTTATCAAGATGGAATCAATATTTTTGGTCACTTCAAATGAATGAACCTGAGAACTAAAACAAACAAAGAAAAATGACAAGGATAAAAGAAAAAATATTCTTTCCCAATTTAAGTACTCTTTCACGATTATAAGTGAACACTGAGAGTGATAGGGTTCGATCATGTTAGCAATAGAGAAAGATAAAGGTTCTCCAAACAAGATCAAACTAAAAAGCTAATATAATATATCAGACCAAACTGATAAACAGATTGAAAGAATGTGCTATAGTTAATGAAAAAATAATTCACAAAGCATGGCCAAAGAGGATTAATTAACCAATTTGTCATGCATACACCATCGTGTACCTCTAGATAAAGATACATAGAAGAAAGTGAGCTTACTTCCTGCTAAAGTTTTGAGAACTTTCAAACTCCGGCTAATAATAGGGATGTTTACAGTTAGAACTTTGTCATAATAACATTATGTATAGGTCTACAGAAATCACATGCAAATTACCTTTTAGTTTCAGTTGATCCATTCCAGATATGATGCACAAGTTCAAATGTATCGAAGCAATTAACAAGGAAAAACAATAATATAGCAAAAAAAAAAAAAGTTCAGAAGTAAATAATTGATTAACCAAATAGCAAAAAAAGACATGAAGCAGTAAAAAAAGAGAAAAAGAAAAGGAAAACAATACAATATAGATCACGATTATCTCAGATTGTGGATACAAAAAAATATAGGGATAATTACACCCAGACCATCCATAATATTAAAATTTACAAATTAATCACCTAGGTGATTTTTTTGAACTCCAAATCGATGTATTTACACGTGCCAATATCAAGTTATTGAGAATTTGATAAAAATGAAAATTATGGGTTGGGGTTTTATCATAATTTTTAATATTTGAGTGAGAATTTGAAAAATGGATGAAAGAGGGTGGTTGATTTGTAAATAGAAAGTTTCGGGTGGTCTGTATAATTGCTCCAAAAAATTAATATAAGATGAGTTTCTACCATTATAAGTACAAGGAATACCCTGAGATTCAGAAAGAAAATACATAAACAAATAAAGTCTGATACTTACTTGCATTTGTAACATCACACTTAATATACATAGATGAAGGGATACTTAAGTTTTGATGGAATTTGCCGTTCTCCTTTTCAATTAAAGAAACAACATCCTTTCCCCTCTCTTCGGAAAAGTCAAGAACTGTCACGAAGAGGCCTTTCCGAGCAAGGGCCAAGCTGATTGCTCTACCTATAAAAGTTGTCTACACCATTAAAATATACAAGGATAAATTATATACTAAACATCAACTGAAAGTACATCAAATTCTCTTGGCTCCAAATGAGATCTAAAAAATGCAAGTAAAATAAAATAAATAAATAAACCAGTAGCCACCTTTCTGCCACCCAATCAAACGAAAATGACTTTAGCATATACTCCACACATAAAATCCACCCATCAATGGCCCACAAATACCTCAATTACTGCCCAGATGGGCACAACAGTAGAAAAAGACCAACAAGAGGAAGGCCGAATGAAATGGAAATCACATGTCAATATAGCACAAGTTGGGAAAACAAGGGTAGAAGAAGAAAGGAGGAAAAACAGAGGATGAGATGAAAAAGTAAAAAAAATGGTGAAGTAAAAGGAATATGATTAAAGTTCCGCACAGTCATCTCTCATAACATTCAATTATTTCTTAGCCAAGAGAATTTATTTGAGAATGTTGCAAACTTATTTGTGCACCAATTTTTAGATTAATAGTTTCATTAATATCAATTCTTACTGCTGATATATAAGACAAAACAAAAGCCTCATTCACGAATGCCAAATGCTCCTTTAAATCAAGATAATGACTTGCACTAACTAATCATAATTTTGCCTCTAGAACTATATATATTTTACATGGTGTTATATCTTTTATGCATACAAAATACGCTGTTAGTAACAGCATTGGTGAAAGCCTTTATGCTCCACATGCCACAATCAATGCATAGAATTAATAAATTCACGAGCCTATAATTCGCCACTATCGATTACGGGTGATATCAATCTCCTGTTCCTCCACAATAAGACTATTAAAAAAGCTTGTTGTTCTCAAACAGATCGTGTCAGGCTCGTTAAGTAGCTCGTATTTGAATCATTTGTTAAATAAACGAGCAGAACACAAATAAATTTTTTAAGCTCGACCAGCTGTTCAATCATGTTCGGCTCGTTTTAGCTCGTAATAAATAAATTATATATATAATTTATATAATTAAATATTATATACAGTTATATCTAAGTTTAAATCAAAGCACTTTGTGTGGTCATGTAGTTATGTGTCATTTATTGTACAAAAGTGGTGCAGGTTCAAATCCAACACCTACATCTACTTTTTTTTTAATTAATTTAAATGGGTTGTTCAATCAAATCCAACACAAACAAATTTTTTAAGCTCGACCAGTTGTTCAATCATGTTCGGCTCGTTTTAGCTCGTAATAAATAAATTATATATATTATTTATATAATAATATATTATATACAGTTATATCTAAGTTTAAATCGAAACAGCTTGTGTGGCCATGTAGTTTTGTGCCCTTTATTGCACAAAAGCGGTGCAGGTTCAAATCCAACACTCTATATTTATTTTTTTAATTAATTTAAACGAGCGAATTTCAAGTTAAGCACGAACAAGAATAAATAATTCGAGTCAAACATGAGCACAATGTTCACGAGTAATTTCAAACACGAGCCAATTTCGAACATGACCTAATTTTGAACAAGCTGTAACAGAGCCAAGTCAGAGCTCGCTCAAGCCCGACTTGTTTAAAGCCCCACTCCACAACATGTAATTGAAGATTTACATATTACCTAGTCCCTATGCTCCGTGAATCTCCAATAACGCACAAGATGTAATTAAGATTCACAACCTTTGGAAAAATTAAAGCATCGGGAGATAGTCCCTATGTGAATTATAATCAAACTTTCTTTGATGCTCTAGTAATCAATCTATCCTATAAGTTTAATGATACCAAGCTAGTTGTTCAATGATTGCAATCATTCAATTGTATTACAAATGAATGTTCACATGATAACTAGAATTTTTACAAACATTCCACCTTACCTATGCATGAAAAGGGTATTTTGATATTTAAAAGTTAAAATAGTGATATTTTTATATGATATGAAAGATTTGTGATATATATGTAAAAAGTAAAGTAAGTGTTAGATAAGTAAATAAATAGGATTTTTTTTTTAAGGTTAAATACATAGGAATTGGGAGGTATGTATATGCCCCTTCCCCTTCTATAAAACATAAAAATTCAACAGCATAACTTTACTAAGAGTTTTTTCGAATATTAGCCGTAATCATTTCATAAGACCTTAAAGCTTTGATTATTATATTGATGTGAAATATAATGTAATGATTTCATTTAAATTTCCTGGGAGATAACTAGGACAAGTTCTTATAATCTTCAGTGATGGGTCAGTTTGGCTGCCATTACGTACAAAAATCCACTGGTAGAGAGGTAACCTTACCTATACTTTCTGTCATTAGATTTTTAAAATGGTTTTTAGTTTATCACTAATGAGTGCTTACTGTAAGAAAATGAAGTGAAACGTTGACTCTAGAAAATACCAAGACAACATCAAAGAATTAGTGGTTCAACTTCACCATATTTCTTGATAGACACTGATGAAAATTCAAGAGTTTAGAGTCATTAAAAACGCATTGTTCGTGTTGAAGAAAAAGATGAACTACTATGATTGTGCAAATCATAATTTCTTTTCCCTTCTTTTAATGATTTATTTCAGTGAAATTATGTTTGTGCATGTCCAGAATATTATTATGCATGAATTTACGGGATTCCTGAATTTTCCCTGATCTCTATTATTCCTATAAGCAACATGTGGTTCTCCTTCTCCAAAAATAGCTCGACAACCTTCCTGCTTTTTTTGTTCTCCAACAATAAGCTGACAACATCCCTTGCCGCCATTTGCAGCAATCTACAGGGCTTCCAACCATCTTAGTTGTCTTCAATTTTGATTTTGCGGACTAACCGGTAACAAGCAGGGCCGTATGAGTGGAAATTGTGGAAAAAATTGATGTTGAGGGAGAATTGCGGACGTAAAGAGAAGATTGATGTTGGGAAGATTAGAAGAATGAATATCTTAAATAGAGTAAAATAGTGCATTATGAAAAGCTATGGGAAGGGAGAAATCAATCCCCGATAATGTATGCTAAAGGAGTCATTTCTTTATTATCGGCCATCTAAAATGCAGCCTCAGCCTACAATTTATGATAGCAACCATAAAATCATGAACTTTCTAACCATATTAAAATTAATAATATGCCAAGCATATCAAAAATTATAAATAAACATTTTACCCTATATAACTGACTATAACAAACAATTACAAACTACATACAAAATTGACTAAATATGGTCATTTTGGACACAAATTAAGACCCCAAAACAATAGCTAGAAGTACTTATCTTGAGTTGAATCAATTCCATTGGATTACAAAAGTACAACATTCCAGAAAGTTAAAGTGCAGTAGAAGGAATAACTGAAAATCTTCAACTATATTACAAAACTAACAAAATAAATTCTAAAGAAGAATGGCGGATGAGAAATTCATCTCAAAGAAGTGGTGAAAATAGGAAATCTATCCCGAGGGAAAGATTGAGGGGTAGAACATCAACATCATCAACAATATCAACAAAAGGCTCTTTCTATAGAACCTCACAAAAACTGACACAACTCCAAAAAGGATGTCTTTGAAATTGAACGTCTTCATACACATTGCAAAATTGACCATATCCAACTAAAGTACTAGCTGGTAGAAGATTTTTCTTTCTGTTATTATGTTATTTGGGTGATTAGGATGTATGTAATTGAACATGGTTGGGTTATATCAATTGACTTGTGATTTACCAATTCAATCAAATTGGGTTTAATTTGATCATGGGAGTTATGGATTCAAACTCGATGCTTAACTAGTAAGCGGAAAATTACAGCACGCAATAACAGGCTCAAACTCTAAGAAGATTTTCTTAGATTTCGAGCAGACAAATAATTGCAGTAAGGAATTCCACTTATTTGACCTAAATGATAAAAAAAACGGGGGTTGAGGTGGTGATGGAGGGTGGGGAGCATAGAGAGAGAAATGTGTGGTTACCAATGCCGGAGGAGCCGCCCGTAACGATAGCGGACATGCCGGGCTTAAGCTCCATGACCATGCTTTATCCAAGCAGGCACTCTTTGGTCCCAAGAGAAAGAAGACGCAGAGCAGAGAATCGCGAAATGCGAAGAAAATGTTGGGCTGTTTGGCCGCGAGTAGTATTCGAGTAGCTGTCAAGTCAATATTTCGTTAAATTTTGAGAGGGTTAACTTTTTACATAAATACCAATAAAAGTTATCCTATTCACATTTTGGAAAGGTTGATTTTTGCTAAATATTGTTCTAGTATAAAATTGATGAGAGGGAAGTTTGGTAAGCTGGGGCCCAATTGGGGCAGTTTATTTGGTGCGGTGGCGATTTGAAAATGTATTTGATCTGTTTGGGTAAATTATATTTTGGCAGCTTATGCGTTTTCAAAACACTGAAAACAGTATTTTCAGACCACATCTATCTATGTGCGGTTGCAGCTTTCTGACAACGATATGATTTTTCCAAAAAAATAATAATTTTTAATAGTCACCGTACCTGCTTATCAGCAGATTATTTTTAATAAGTATATCAGCAAATTATTCAGTAAGTTGCAATTGCTCCAAACACACCTGTAGATTACAATTTATCAAATTTGATAAATTTAGATTTAATTTTGGCGGAGCGGGAGAGTGATGATGAAATAAATTCGTCTCGTAATTATATTTAGTAAATTTGGATTTACTTCGTGAAAAGAAAGAGCACGAGAACGAGAAAATCAGAAAGAATTCGAGAAAATTGTATTTAAATAAATGTTAATTTTAATTTCTCAGATTTATAGGGTTTTAATTGAAAAAAAAAGGGGGTTGGATTTGAGGGTGCGTTCTAAAAAAATTATTAAAATAGTAGAATTTAATGGCCCATGAACTCTTGTTGGCGATATTTAAATGAAATTAAGACTAAATCCTACTAAAAATAGAATACTAAACATCCTCTAAAGACAAATTTTCCAATCTGGCTATCTTATTTTTATGAATATTGAAATAGCGAGATGTTGTGCTGGAATAGATTACGTAGAACAATTTACATACATACCACCCAATTCATATGCATTTATACATCTAACCATCTAAATTATATTTTTCATTTTCATTCCAAATTATTTGTAGCACATTAAAAATATCACTATTTTAATTTTTAAAATTTAGCATACTGTTTCATGCATATGTTGCTATGTATGTGAACAATATAGTTTACAAGTTAGAAATATAAATGCATAAGAATTGAGTGACATGTATGTAAATCTTCCTGGAACTTATAATGAAATATTGAATGCACCTTGGAAATTAACTCTTGATGCTTCCTCTATATTTTTCTAGGTGCTTAGGTTTAAATATTTTATTCTGTTCTTCTGGAATAAGTGCAATCCTACTTTGCCGTGTGGCTTTGATTTCAAATTAATCAAGCCCAAGTAGAAGTATAAGGTTTCCTTCATTTCCCAAAATATGCTAATGACTTCAGAGCAATTCAGTAAAAGCTTTAAGTTTTTTTTTTTTTACTTACTGTCCGTTTGGGGCAGCTTGTGCGTTTCAGTATAAGCTGTTTATCCTAAAATGTGGCCCGCAGGCCGGTCGCAAGTCGACCCTCACGGTCTGCTTTTAGTGTAAAAATCAAAACACAGTTTCAGATAAGCTGGCAAAACGAGAGAACCAAAAGGTACGGCGACGTTTTGAAAACGCCGCACGCACTTATAAGCTGCCCCAAACAGACCCTTAATTAACCTTCAAAAGTTCCGAACTGTGTAATTTACTTTTTGGTTTGTATAACGATCCCATTGTGATAAGTAGCATCGTTCTTTATGCCTACGCTCGATATTTGACTAACATAATTTTTGAATTTAGCAGCTCTATGAATGCATTTTTGTACTTGAATGTTTGTTAAGTGTGTTGCTGTGATTATAAAGAAAGTATTTTGCATACTATGTATAATTAATTAGATAAACATGTCACAATACTGTACCGGAGTTGTATTATTATTATTAATATTATTTATTTATTTAAGATACAAATTTAGGATCTATTTAGAATTTTTTTTATTTTTTTTTATAAATATGTATTTAGTATTTATATTTTTAAATGATTTTTTTGTTTTAATAATAAATCAAATAATATTTAAAATTATTCAAAATATTTTTTGAGATTTTTTTTTAGTTTTTTAAAATAAAATATTATCATTGCCCGTCTTTATTTGTGGTCTTCAGTGCACTATTATCATTATCATTTTATCCATTGTCGTTATTATTGATAATTGACAACCATTGGGGGGCCCCATAGATTGAAGCTACTAATGGATTAAGGGATGTCCAACAAAAATAAAATCAACGTACATTTAATTATTTTAGAAATATTCAACCACTTGCCTCTCATTCTTGTGCATTTATATATCTAACACCTAAACTTCAATTTGTATGTATATATATATAAGAGACTATACTATGCATAAAAATGTGTGTTTCACTCTTTAAAAGTTAAAATAGTGGTATTTTTATGTGATGTAAGAGATTTGACTGATATAAATGTAAAAAAATAAAATTTAAATGTTAGATATGTAAATACATAAAAATTGAGTGGCATGTTTGTAAATGCCTCCTATAGAAAAAATTTAAATGAAGACATATTCTAAAGAAAAATAATCATCCAAGTCTACTGAGGAGCATGTTTAAAGTTCTGACTTGGAGACGAACTGCAAGACAAAAGCCACATGGATAAGACTCGCTTGCCTTTAAATTAATAGGCCTCCTCTATCTCATGCTGCCCTATCATCTTCAACGGCTGGCTTATTAGTATGTTCGTCTTCTGCTGCTTTACTCCTCATAAATGCTAAGAATGCTTGTGAAAGTGTTTTTATCATTAATTATGTTTTATCAGTTGCTAGTAACAGAAA
>NEWO01000130.1:1797604-1836780 GCA_003013225.1 Phalaenopsis aphrodite | reverse complement strand
ATATATATATATATATATATATATATATATATATATATATATATATATTATATTTATACAATATAAGTTATATAATTAATATAATATATTATTTATATATATTAATATTAAGGATGTCAAACATGTTCTTCGTTCGCGAACAGCTCGTGTTCGGCTTGTTCGTTAAGAAACGAACACGAACAGTGATTTCACGAACAATTTTAAACACGAGCTTATTTAAAACAAACTAAATTTCAAACGAACCGAACACGAACACAAGCACTGTTCGTTCGTGTTTGGTTCGTTTACACCCCTAATCTGGATTGTCACTCTACATCATATTAACAGACTTGAAAGGTACATCATGTTTCTCATCAAACTTCTTCTTGAGTTTTGGACAATCTCTCTTCATGTGTTTCGGCTCCTTGCACTTATAGCAATGAATCGTCTTTCTGTCCTTAGGCTTTGACCTAAAATTTTGCATTCAAGAACTCTCCTTCTCCTCCTTCATTCCACGATCCCGATTACCCTTAGCATATAAACAATTACCATGAGAGCTTTCCCTTGCATTCTGCTTCCGCTGGTTGTGAGTCAACAATGCTGCAGCAATCTTATCAATTTTGATTGTTTCTTTCCCATATATAAGAGTAGTCACCAGATGTTCATAGGAGGAAGACAATGAACACAACAAAATCATTGCTCGATCTTCATTTTGAATACTCACATCAATACGTGTTGAATCTGTGATTATTTGATTGAAGGCATTCAAATGTTGCGTCAGATCAGTGTCTACTTGCCTCTTCAACCCATATAATATTTGCTTCAGATACAATTTATTTGTTAGAGACTTGGACATAAAATGAGATTCCAATTTCTTTCATAATTCTCCTGGAGATTTCAGATTCATTACATGATACATAATCTCAAATGTCAGACATAAACATATCGTACATGCCGCTCGTAGTTGCAAATCTTCCCAATCTTCATCTTCCATATTATCAGGTTTCGTAGCTCGCAAAGCCTTTAAAATTCCTTGTTGTGCCAACAAATCCTTCACCATTATTTGCCACAATCTGAAGTTCCTGGTTCCATCGAACTTCACTATCTTGAATTTTGCATCAGACATTGCTATTTGAAAATAATCCTGCAACGAACTTTTCTTGCATTGTGTCGAAACAAAAACATGCCGCAAGTAAATTCAAAGAAACCTGAAAATTTTTCTGTCTATTGCAGCAATTTTCCTGTAATTCTGTTATGATTCGTGAATCAACATTTTCACACGAACCACTTTTCCTGTTTACGTCAACACTTTGGCTAAATTGTTGTCCGCAAGCATAAATCTTCGCTTGTTCCCAAAACACCTCGTGCCTGTTCGCAAAATACCTCCCAAAAGATCACTGTTTGCAAATAGTCGAACCTCTGCGACAAATTTGCGAACTCTGGTCGAACTCCTATATTCACCACCAAACTCCTCTCCTCTGCGAAACCGAAATGCTACTAAATTGCCTTATAACTTTCAGCTGCACTGCCGCTCCTTCACGAACTTTCCTGGTCAAGGGCGACGATTCTAGAACTGTTGTGACTGTTCCCGAACTCCTCCGCGAAACTGAACTTTGGATCCCGCTCCAACTTGCGAACTCCCTGCTGAATGAACTCCTGTTCGTGGTCACTGCTTCACGGTAACTGCACGCGAACTCCTTGGCCCTTCGCCGGTCGCTGAGCCCTCTGTTATGAGATCTTTCGCGACTTGCAGTTCGTCCAACTCGCTTTCGTCTGAAGCAAATCGATCGCTGAAGAAGACCGAAAAACCGCACCTTGGCGGTCGCAGAAGAATTCCTTCAAACTTCCTTCGCAGAAGCTTCCTTCGTAAATGTTGTCTGCGACCTGCTGTCCAAACTCCTGTTCGCGAACTGTCGAATTCACCGAATATGTATCGAAAGGCCCTCGCCTCTGCCTGTAGCGAAAGAAGCTCGGATGCGAGATTCGCCTATGTCGCGATCCTGTTCCTCCCCTCCTGCGATTGCGAACCACTGCACAATCGCCGAATCTCCTTCTGCCAAATCACCAAATCGTTCTTCGTATTTCCTGTGCCTCCGAAAATTTTCATCCCTGCTCTAGAACCTCCATCTGATATCAATTGTTGAGAAATTAAGGCGAAAAGAAACACTAATCGACACAAATCCAGAAGAATACATAGAGATTTAACGAGATTTGACAATGTGCCTACGTCCTCGGGAGTAGAGCGGCGAATTTCACTATTTCAGAGAAGTCCAGTTACATACCCATAGGGTTACCCATCATATATATAGATAAAACCCACAGATAAAATTACTAACACGCCCTCACTCCTCAACCCACTTATCTCTAAGAGACACACCTTTGCACTCCAAGAGACTCCAAATTATGATATATGACCTAACACTGGGTCTGCCTCTGATTGTCGTTAGAGTCAATCGTCTGATTCCTGCTACCCAAATTCCGTTGGATCACATCCAACCCAGGCCCATGGGAAACATCGCTGGTCTGAAGGCCTGACTAGAGGAACAAATCTCGACCCCAAAGTGGTATCCAAGCGGGCGGGGCGAATTTATTGGTTTGCTTCTCGGGCATGCAAAGGACAACGAGGGCTTTTAGGCCCGCTCAACAGCCTGACAACAAAAACACTATTTAAATGTTAAGAACAAGATTAGATCCTTCCACCTTATCAACGACACAAAAAAATCATAACAAATAAACTAACTTCACCTGCCTAATTATACAAGGATTTTTATCATTATATAAAGTCTAATAATATAAAGTATACATTGATGCGTATATATGATAAAAATAAAAAGCTCTAAATCTTGATATCTTTTGGACGATAAAAGTTATCTCGTTCTAAAATAGGGGGCAACTGATACAATTCTAACAATTTTTTATCATCTGTCACGAATCTCAAAGCATAACACGAATATCAAGATGAAATTTTAAACCAAAATATTCAAACGAGATAAAATGTCATCCAAAGCTTCAGTTTCAACAGAATTATAGTCAAACCGACCGGTTCAACGAGACAGAGCCAGTGATATCAAAAGTACATAAATAAATTTTGTATATCATCTTGACCCGGTGAATCTACAATTGCATTGTAAACGGATTCATTGATCATTTCAACGCCCCGCTCAAATTGTTCATATTTAAGAACACATATCACCATCAACACTAAAAAGAGTTAATAAATAATTGCAAGCATTTGTCGCACATGCTACGATTGTTTCTCTTTTATTTTGTTATTTTATCCAGAGAGAAGAGATTGAGACGAAACGGATTTGTTTTTATAAATAATTTAGCCTCGTTTTATTGCTGCATCCATATGCATTCATTTTAACAAGCCTGTGCCTATTTTTCGATGTTATTAAATTGGCCATTAATTATATAGGCTCGTTGATACCATCCGTGCATTTGGCCTCTTTTGTGAGCCTTCATTACGCGTATGAACTGCTCCCATTTGGAATTCATAGGCCAGGTCATGGGATTAGTTAAATTCATTGATATTGAGGATTTATAATAATTTGATTTTTTATGACATTCATAGAATTTTATATAGGCCATAAAGTTTAATTTATGGATTGAGAGTAGATTGCAGGACGGGTTTGGTGCGGGTCTCACTTATTCGGGCTTTGACTGATCAAAGTTGGATCGAGCTTTTATAATCAGGCATGCCTGCTAAATGGGTTGGGTCAATTAGCAAGCATTAAAAAAAAAAGTGATTTTATTTTACAATTACAAAATAATTTGGCGTAGGTCAGGCTTATTTGAGTTTTGACCAATCAAAGCGGGCTCGTGTTGGGTCTGAGCCTAATTTCTATTTAAAATTTCATAGTCAAGTCCGCCGATTCTAAAGGGGGTTATGACAATTGACAAGCCTGTCGGCCATCTGCCCGCCCAATGCCTAAATTTAATCTAGAAAGCTTAATTTTTAATAAAACTATTAAATTAAATTTAATAACTAAATCGATAACTACGAAAAAGGCCATAACAATAATTTATAAAAACTTTGAAGTTTCTTTTAGAGAAAAAACATTGCTTATTCGTTTGCATCATAAAATATGTGAAATAAAGGAAAAGAAATATTTTTAAAAATTGCCTACAAAAGACTAAGCCCTCTACAGTCAATTACTCGGTCAAGGTCACCAAAACCGTATATTAAAGTAAAATTCGAACCAAGAAAATGTCACCCTTGCCTGTGAACATTATTTGATAGCTCAAAATTGGCCAATTTGTAATATTCATATGGTTTAAATGAATAAAAGACTTTTAAGAGCCTTCTAGTTATCCTTTGTGAGTATATCATTATTATTGCCTGCACGAACATCTTCCTCACTAGGAGTCAAAATCAAATGATGTTTGTATTATTTAATAACGATCTTAAGGGCCCATTGCCCTTTGTGAGATTACCTTTATGTTAAGGCATGACACACACCATAATTTCCATAATCGGTTGAACATCATAAAGATGCTTGGACAAAATAGAAATGGTTTATAAAATTGATATGAAGTGTTTCTGAAACTTTATTTGTATATTTAAATGTTTTTAATGAATGAATAGGATAATCAAAGTATAATAATAAGAGGGACTAGTAGTATATTGTATTAAGATATAATATTAAATTGATTAGTTCAGAAAAAATTCCAAATAGAAATTAATTTGTGAAAATTATGAAAGAGCTAAAACATTAACGGTCAATTTCTCAAACCTTTTTTGGAATTTTAATATCAAATATGTTAAAAACTAATTTTGTTAAGTTTTTATGGAATCTTCATGCTGTCAGATACCATAATGATATTGAAAAGAGTGCAAAAAACCTTTTGAGAATAGATGCTAAATTTTTGACATAATAATTGATTATTTATAGCCTTCAGTCCTTTAAGATGAAATAAGTCATTTAAACTAAATGACATTATGGTACATAATGTATATTTAGATCTCACAACAACAACAACTGGCATTAGAGCGGTGTTTCGTATCTGAGGAAGAAAGATGGTTGCGGATAAAGTGAAGGTTTCAGGGATCGAGAAATTTGAGGGCACAGATTTTGGTTATTGAAGAATGCAGATAGAGGATTATCTTTATGAGAAAAAACTTCATCTTCTGTTATTGGGGAAAAGACCTGACAGGATGGATGAGGCTGAATGAAATTTGTTGGATCGAAAAGTTCTGTGGTTATTCGATTGACCCTATCGAGGTGCGTAGCACACATTGTCGTTAAGGAAAGAAAGACTGCATATCTCATGACAGTCTTATCAGGTATGTATGGAAAACCATTGACAAATAACAATCTTCAATTGATGAAAAATTTATTCAATTTGAAGATGACGGAAGGTGTTTCTGTTGCTCAACACCTGAATGTTTTCAATACTATCACAAATCAATTATCGTATGTGAAAATTGATTTTGATGATGAAATATGTGCGCTGATCTTATTGGCTTTATTGCAGATAGTTGGGAAGTCATGAGGATAGCAATTAGCAGTTCTGCAGGTAAATCTAAATTGAAATACGATGATATTCGTGATTTGATTTTGACTGATGAAGTTCGCAGGAAAAATTCTGGCGAGGTCTCAGGTTCGAGTTCGGCACTGAATGTTGATTTCAGAGGAAGACGACATGACAGTAACTCAAGTATAGAGAGATCAAAATCAAATTTTAGTGAGCAGACAACCTGTTGGAATTGTGGCAAGGCTGACCACATAAGGAGGAACTGCAGGAATCCTAAGAATATGGAGAATGATAGCGCAAATGTGGTATCTGAAGAATCACATGATGCACTATTGTTGGCAGTTCATAATTCTGTTGAAGACNTATGTGAAAATTAATTTTGATGATGAAATATGTGCGCTGATCTTGTTGGCTTCATTGCAAGATAGTTGGGAAGTCACGAGGATAGCAATTAGTAGTTCTGCAGGTAAATCTAAATTGAAATTCGATGATATTTGTGATTTAATTTTGGCTGATGAAGTTTGCAGGAAAAATTATGGCGAGGTCTCAGGTTCGAGTTCAGCACTGAATGTTGATTTCAGAGGGAGATGACATGGCAGGAACTCAAGTATAGGGAGATCAAAATCAAATTTTAGTAAGTAGGCAACCTGTTGGAATTGTGGCAAGGCTGACCACATAAGGAGGAACTGCAGGAATCTTAAGAAGATGGAGAATGATAGCGCAAATGTGGTATCTGAAGAATCACATGATGCACTATTGTTGTCAGTTCATAATTCTGTTGAAGACTTGATATTGGATTCATAGGCTTTAAATGTGGTAGGAAATCTACCTGAGACCACAGTGCAGAGCAGCGATGGAAGTGAAGAGGAAAGTGGGTCCAGGGCACCCATTCCTATTGTTCCACAGACAAATGTTGAAGAACCACAGAGCTATGAAGAAATCATGCATGATGAAAATTCGAGCAAGTGGGAGCTGACAGAACTTCCACCAGGGAAGAAGACATTACACAACAAGTGGGTGTACCATGTGAAGACTGAGCATGATGACAGAAAGAGGTACAAGGCTAGACTTGTTGAAAAAGACTTTTAGCAGAGGTAGAATGTTGCCCATGTAGTGAGAGTTGTAAGAAGAGACAAGAGTGACACAGGAAATAACTTGGAGGTGCAAAGCTATGTGGAGCATGCTGGTATGTTGACTGAGAGTGTTACTCTTGAGAAACTGAAGTTGTGCATAGCTTTAATTGGTCTTCTGGAGTGAAGACAAAGGCTTTGAGTTGCAGAGGTGGAGGATTCAAGTTGGAGGATTCATATGGTGGATTCATGTTTGAAGAAAAAGGCCACACCGCCGGTGGAGGATATCGGTTTGAGGAAGAAGATGTTGCAGTCTGTGTACCGGTCTCCAAGTGAGAGAATTGTTAGAAACGGTGGAGTCTGGTCCACTATGCTTGGGCGGTTACTTTGCTTCGGAGAGTCACATCTCTCACAAATAACCACTCACGCCTTCCTCTTTTGTGAAGTGAATCATCTCTTCGCTCTCTTCTGTTCGTGATAAAAGCTTCGGATGACTCTCCTTGGGTTAAGAAGTCACGCTTTAAGTTCTTCTTCGGTTACCTCGGGGCAGAGGAAGAGAAGTGCAAGGAGGAGCAGTTCCTTGCGGCAGAAGGAAGAAGAAGAAATAAGAAGAAGATTGTTCTCCCTAGGCTTCTTTTTGGTGGCTTGTAGCAGAAGATAAATTATGTTTATTTCTCTTGCAAGTTTGTCTTCTCGGTGTAGGGTTTTTTTGGTGTAGGGTTTTTTTGGTGTATCTCGGTATAGAGAGAGAAGAACAGAGAGAGCAACGAAGAGTGAGAGATTCCTTTTGTAAGTCGAGGTGATCGACTGGTGTAAATTCCTTAAGTAGAAAAATCTTTTGCAACTCCGTGGACGTAAGCAATTTGCCGAACCACACAAATATGTGTGTTCTGCTGTGTTGTTCTTTTTTTGTGTGAATTTTTCTCGTTCTATTTTTGTTCGTCGATCGTTCTCCTATTTGATTTATATATATACCACATCATTTGCTGTATATCTAGATCTCGCAGTTACAACAACTAGTATTAGAGTGATAGGTTGTTGAATTTGAGAAAGAATGATGGCTGCAGATGAAGTGAAGGTTTCAGGGATCGAGAAATTTGATGGCACAGATTTTGGTTATTGAAGAATGCAGATAGAGGATTATCTTTATGAGAAAAAACTTCATCTTCTGTTATTGGGGAAAAGACCTGACAGAATGGATGAGGCTGAATGAAATTTGTTGGATCGACAAGTTCTGGGGGTTATGCGATTGACTTTATCGAGGTTCGTTGCACACATTGTCGTTAAGGAAAGGACGACTGCATATCTCATGACAGCTTTATTAGGTATGTATGAAAAATCATCGGCAAATAACAATGTGCAATTGATGAAAAATTTATTCAATTTGAAGATGACGGAAGGTGTTTCTGTTGCTCAACACCTGAATGTTTTCAATACTATCACAAATCAATTGTCGTCTGTGAAAATTGATTTTGATGATGAGATATGTGCACTGATCTTGTTGGCTTCGTTGTCAGATAGTTGGGAAGTCATGAGGATAGCAGTTAGCAGTTCTGCAGGTAAATCTAAATTGAAATACGATGATATTCGTGATTTGATTTTGGCTGAGGAAGTTCGCAGGAAAGATTCTGGCGAGGTCTCAGGTTCGAGTTCGGCACTGAATGTTGATTTCAGAGGGAGATGGCATGACATGAACTCAAGTATAGGGAGATCAAAATCAAATTTTAGTGAGCAGACAACCTGTTGGAATTGTGGCAAGGCTGATGACATAAGGAGGAACTGCGGGAATCCTAAGAATATGGAGAATGATAGCGCAAATGTGGTATCTGAAGAATCACATGATGCACTATTGTTGGCAGTTCATAATTTTGTTGAAGACTTGATGTTGGATTCATAGACTTTAAATGTGGTAGGAAATCTACCAAAGACCACAGTGCAGGGCAGTGATGGAAGTGGAGGAAAGTGGGTCCGGGGTACCCATTCCTATTGTTCCACAGACAGATGTTGAAGAACCACAGAGCTATAAAGAAATCATACATAATGAAAATTAGAGCAAGTGGGAGCTGACAGAACTTCCACTAGGGAAGAAGTCATTTCACAACAAGTGGGTGTACCAGATGAAGACTGAGCATGATGACATAAAGAGGTACAAGACTAGACTTGTTGAAAAAGGCTTTTAGCAGAAGCAGAATATTGCCCATGTAGTGGGAGTTGTAAGAAGAGACAAGAGTGACCCAGGAAATAGCTTGAAGGTGCAAAGCTATGTGGAGCATGATGATACGTTGACTGAGGGTGTTACTCTCGAGAAACTGAAGTTGTGCATAACTTCAATTGGTCTTTTGGAGTGAAGACAGAGGCTTTGAGTTGCAGAGGTGTATGATTCAAGTTGGAGGATTCATGTGGTGGATTCATGTTTGAATAAAAAGGTCACACTGCCGGTGGAGGATATCAGTTTGAGGAAGGAGATGTTGCAGCATGTGTACCGGTCTCCAAGTGAGAGAATTGTTAGAAACGGTGGAGTCTGGTCTACTATGCTTGGGCGGTTACTTTGCTTCGGAAAGTCACATCTCTTCACAAATAACCATTCCCGCCTTCCTCTTTTGTGAAGCGAATCATCTCTTCGCTCCCTTCTGTTCGTGATAAAACCTTCGGATGACTCTCCTTGGGTTAAGAAGTCACGTTTTAAGTTCCTCTTCGGTTTCCTCGGGGCAGAGGAAGAGAAGTGCAAGGAGGAGCAGTTCCTTGCGGCAGAAGGAAGAAGAAGAAAGAAGAAGAAGATTGTTCTCCCTAGGCTTCTTCTTGGTGGCTTGTGACAGAAGAGAAATTATGTTTATTTTTCTTGTAAGTTTGTCTTATTCGGTGTATCTCGGTGTAGGGTTTTCTTTGGCGTATCTCGATATAAAGAGAGAAGAACAAAGAGAGCAACGAAGAGTGAGAGATTCCTCTTGTAAGTCGATGTGATCGACTGGTGTAAATTCCTCAAGTAGTAAAATCCTTTGCAACTACGTGAACGTAAGCAATTTGTCAAATCACGTAAATCTGTGTGTTCAGCTGTGTTGTTCTTTTTTTGTGTGAATTTTTCTTGTTCTATTTTTGTTCGTCGATCTTTATCCTGTTTGATTTATATATATACCACATCATTTGTTGTATATCTAGATCTTGCAACAATAACATAGCTATGAACAATAAGTTTTATAAAGAAAGCTAATGGCCTAACACGAAGGATGCGTGCTTCTTGGCTGCTGAGAGGAAGCAAGGACTGCCTGTTTTGCATGAATTTGCTTCTAAAATCGGAATACAGATAGAGAGAGAAAGTTCATTGTTTGAGCAATCACATTTTAACATTCTTGGTATATCAATATTCGATGATTTAAAAAATGGAACTCCTTATGCCACAATTTTTTACATAGAAAGTTTATTAAACCACGAACTCATGACACTTTCTAACCTCTATTTTATTGATTTGCAAGTGATAAAATTTTTTGCTAAATAAGTCCTCTGATTTTTTATACAAATTAGTGATGATAAATTTGTTGTTAATTGAAGGCCTCTGATTTTCTTATCCAAATTTTTAATGCATAACTTAAATTATTATAAGGTTTGATTGAATGTTGTGAATCGAGCATTCCAACACAGGATGAAATTTTGAAGTTTTAAAAGTTGAATCTCCTTATATATCTACATCAATTTCAACACCTCTGCAGAACATAAATTATTTATTGCTTTGCAATGTCTACGAAAATACTGATTGATAATTTAAAGAAAGATAAATTGAAGAATATATTAAGTTTTTATTCATGTTAGAATATTCACGACGATGGAGTAATGAATTAACGTCTCAATGTTTAAATGAGAATCCATCAGACACTCAAATAAAAAAAAAAATGTTCATCGAGACACTAGAAGTTTTTACATACAAAATTTGGGAAAAAAAAATTATGGGGTCTATCGCAGTCTAAATAATTCACCATGAATTGATGATTACACAACCAGGTCATTGTCTCATAAGAGGGATAGAGTCAAACAATTTCTCAAGATACAATAAATGTTGTAGAGTGGTAGGAGTTGATTGTACTTAGTGTAGTTGTTTAGATTCTAGTATCATATCTTTAATGTGCATCGGTGTCTAGTGTTCAGGACAACATACCACTTTGTCGGGTGTTTCATTGTTCCATAAAGTACATTGGGATGCCAGAATGCTTGATGTGATTCTACAGGGAGCTTCATCGCAAGGAGCAAGTGATGGTTATTGGTGGTCGACGGCGGCCAACGAGCGATGATTGGTGGTCGACAACTGCATGAGCAAGAAGCATTCAACAGATTGTCAGTGTAGAATTTCGGAGTACAACTTCTTTTCCAAACTTTGGCCTTCCTTTGGCTTAGGGTTTATATACTCTCTTCATAGTGGGGTAGGGATTTATTTATATAGTTAAGATTGTAAATACGGAAAGAATTTGGACAACTATGATCAGACAACCTGGGGATATTCCTTCAACTAAATGATGTTCTTTGAATGATCAAGTATATTAGTGATGTCAAAATTGAGTGATATTAAGCTCGTTAGATTTGTTTTGTCGAGACATTCAATTTGAAGATAAGTTTGTTAGATTTTAAATTCATTTGACATTCCAATTATACACTAAAACTTCTAAAAGTGATTTAAAAGCTTAAATTATGCTCGATTTGACTTATAATTGGACAATTTTGGTATCATTAGGTTCCTGTTGTCCATCTGGTCAGTTTGACCAAAAAATTGCTGAAATTGGAGTTTTGGATGATTTTTAATCAAAGTTTTAACATTTTTTACTTAAAAATTTATCTTAAAATTTGTGTCATACCTCGATGTTCATTATATCTTTTGAGCAGATACTTACTCAAAAAAATCAAAAAAAAGGAAAAACAAATTTTTTTTTCTTCACAACATTGATTACATTAATATTTATACTTCTCAGAAAAACATTGATAGCTGAATTCATAATTTGATTATTTATATTCAAAATAAAATAGACAGAAATAATCACAGCATACAACAGCGATTCTCCAGCATGTTGCAATATTTTAATCCTCCATCCATTTTTACAGATCATCTTCATGTTATGCACTTTTTACACTTCTCCCCTCAATTTTATATATATTTTGAATGTCTTCTTTTTCCTCTCCGTCCTTCTTTGCTAACCATATATGAAACTTGGCTTTAATTATGTCCATCTCCAAGGATACAAATTAGCCATTTAACATATTTTTGAATTGCTAGCTCTTACATGCACAAAATAATCAAGTTGGCATTGACATAAAAAAAAAACATAAATGACTATGCATCCAAAATTTTAACATTCAGTTTGTCGGATTTAATCATCATTTTAAACGCTTGTCCATTCACTAATGAGTTTGCAAAGTTAGCTTTCATCCGCCTGTTATTGTGAGTTAAAATTTAGCTTCAAGACAAGCGAAATAAAAAACCCATAGTGTACAAACTGGCAATACAAAACATTTGTTGATAGTCTAACAAGCAAAGCAAAGAGAAATTGCGCTAAATATACCTAAATTATTTGCCGAATGAAAGAATGCTTCAAAAATATGTAATAGTTTTATTCAGAATTAGAAATGCGAATAAACTATATATAAAAAATAGTGACTTTTAGAAAAAAAATCATCTTATCAGAGTTTGCACCAAAAGCATTGCCTTTTACAAATCTAAAACCATCTTTCATCATTTGTCAAATTCTCATTCAAATATCAAAATTCATGAGAAAAGCCATACTCATATTTTTCATTTTTATAAATATATCAGTTAGATAGTTTAAAAATATCATTTGAATGCTAGATTTTATAAATAGATGTTGTGGTATATAAATAAAATAGCTGAATGATTTTGATGAAGTGAAAAATAGGACGAGAAAATTCACACCAGAAAACAGTAATACGGTGGAATACACAGATTTACGTGGTTCGACAAATTGACTAAGTTCATGGAGTTGAAGAGAATTTTACTACTTGAGGAATATACACTAGTCGATCGTCTCAATTTACAAGATGGATCTCTCACTTCCTTACTCTCTTCTTCTCTCTCTACACCGAGATATATCAAAGAAAATAAACTTACAAGAGAAATAAACGCAATTTCTCTTCTGTCACAAGCCACCAAGAAGAAGCCTAGAGAGAACAATATTCTTCATTTTGCCGCAAGAAACTACTGCTTGCACTTCTCTTCCTCTATCCTAAGTAAGCCCGAAGAAGAACACAAAAGGCTGTGCTTAGAAACTGAAGGAGTCCTGCGATGCCTTTTATTGCGAACAGGAAAGGAGGCACGACGATTTGCGAACGTCGGCAGGAGTTGGCTGGGGCGGTTCGCGAACAAGAGAGGTGGGAGCGGTCACAACATTTCGCGATCGAGGGAGCAGGAGCGGTGGTGGTCGGTCTGGGCTCCAAAACTCAACAAATCTCCCACTTTGAGACCGTTACACAGGCAAAAAGATCTCCTTCCTCAAACTGATTTACTCCACTGACAGTGTCGTTCTTTTCTTCAAACATGAATCTTCCAACTCTGCAGCTCAAAACCCTTATTTTCACACTAAAAGACCAGTTGAAGTTGTGCACAACTTCAGTTTCTCATGAGTAACAACCTTAGTAAACATTTCAATAATGTTCACATAACATTGCACCTCTAAGCTATTTCCTGGGTTACTCTTGTTTCTGCTTACAACTCCCACTACATGGACAATATCCTGCCTCTGCTGAATATCTTTTTCAACAAGTCTAGCCTTGTACTTCTTACTGCCATCAAACTCAGTATTCACCCGGTACACCCACTTGTTATGTAATGTCTTCTTCTCTGGTAGAAGTTATGTCAGTTTCCACTTGCTCGAATTTTTATCTTGCAAGATTTTTTCATAGTTATGTGGTTCTTCAACATCTATCTGTGGAACAATAGGAATTTGTGCCCCAGACCCAGTCTCATATTTACTTTTATCATCAACAAAACTATGAACTGTCAACAATAGTGCATCTTGTATTTTCTTCAGATACCACATTTGCGTTATCATTGTCTTAGGATTCCTGCAGTTCCTTTTTATATGGTCAGCATTGTCACAATTCCAGCAGGTTGTTTGCTGACTAGACTTTGATTTTGGTCTCTCTCTATTTAAGTTCATGTACTGCCATCTCCCTTTGAAATTGACATTAAGTGCCGAACTCGTACCTGAGATCTCGCCAGAATATTTCCTGTGCATCTCCTCAGCCAAAATTAAATCACGAATATCATCACATTTCAATTTAGATTTACCTCCAAAACGGCTAACTACCATTGTCATGACTTCCCAACTATTTGACAATGATGCTAACAATAACAGCGCACATATTTTTCATCATCAAAATAAATTTGAACATAGATAATTGATTTGTGATAGTATTGAAATAATTCAAGTGTTGAGCAATAGAAACACCTTCAACCATCTTCAACTTGAATAACTTCTTCATCAAGTACACTTTGTTATTCACCGATGGCTTTTCATACATACCTGATAAGGATCCCATGAGATCTGCAGTATTCCTCTCCTTGACGATGCTGCACGCAACATAGCTCGATAGGGTCAATTGAATAACTCCGAGAACATTTGGTCTAACAAATTTCATTTAGCCTCATCCATCCTTTCAGATCTTTTCCCAAATAACGAAAGATTAAGTTTCTTTTCATAGAGGTAGTCATTTATCTGCATTCTCCAATAACTAAAATCTGTTCCATCAAATTTCTCAATCCCTGAAACATTCAATTCATCTGCAGCCATCATTCATTCTCAAATCCGAAGCACAACTTTGATACTAGTTGTTGTGGTATATATGTAAAAATAGAAGAATGATCTTTGACAAAGTGAAAAAAAACTAGAAAATTCACACCAGAAAACGGTAACACAGCGAAATACATAGATTTACGTGGTTTGAAAAATCACCTACGTCCACGGAGTTGCAGAGGATTTTACTACTTAAGAAATATACATCAGTTGATCGTCTCGACTTATAAGAGAGATCTCTCACTTCCTTGCTATTTCTTCATCTTTCTCTACACCAAAATATACTGAAGAAGATAAACTTACAAGAGAAATAAACTCAATTTCACTTCTGCCATAAGCCACCAAGAAGACGCCAAGAGAGAACAATCTTCTCAACTACCATCATCATGACTTCCCAACTATTTGACAATGATGCCAACAATAACAACGCATGTATCTCATCATAAAAAAAAATTGAACATACAACAATTGATTTGTGATAATATTGAAATCATTCTGGTGTTGAGCAACAAAAACACATTCCACCATCTTCAAGTTGAATAACTTCTTCATCAAGTACACTTTGTTATTCGCCGATGATTTTTTATACACACCTGATAAGGATGCCATGAAATTTGTAGTCTTCTTCTCCTTGACGACGTTGTGTGCAACGAACCTCGATAGGGTCAATCGAGTAACCTCTAGAACCCGTCGGTCCAACAAATTCCATTCAGCCTCATCCATCATTTCAGATATTTTCCTAAATAACGGAAGATGAAGTTTCTTTCCATAGAGGTAGTCCTCTATCTGCATCCTCCAATAACCAAAATATGTGACATTAAATTTCTCAATCCCTGAAACCTTCACTTCATCTGCAGCCATCATTCTTTCTCAAATCTGAAGCACGGCTTTGATACTAGTTGTTGTGGTATATATGTAAAAATAAAAGAACGATATTTGACGAAGTGAAAAAAGAACAAGAAAATTCACACTAGAAAAGAGTAACACAACGAAACACATAAATTTACGTGTTCGACAAATCACTTACATCCAAAGAGTTGCAGATGATTTTACTACTTGAGGAATATACACCAGTCGATCGTCTCAACTTATAAGAGGGATCTCTCACTTTCTTGCTCTTTCTTTTTCTTTCTCTACACCGAAATACACCGAAAAAGATAAACTTACAAGAGAAATAAACCCAATTTCTCTTCTGCCATAAGCCACTAAGAAGAAGCCAATGAAGAACAATTTTCTTATTCTTCTTTATTATTCCTTATGTCGCAAGGAACTACTACTTGCACTTCTCTTCATATATCACGGACGTCAGCGGGAGTTGGTGGGAGCAGTTCGTGAACAAGAAAGGCGGGAGCTGTTGCGACATTTCACAATTGAGGGAGCGTGAGTGGAAGCGGTCGGACCGGGCTCCAAAACTCAGCAATAACAATATGTCAAAGTTTTGTAAGTAATCTTGTTCAAAGAATTTATTTTTAAGATATTTACACTTAGTTCATGATATATATATATATATATATATATATATATATATATATATATATATATATATATATATATATGATTACGATAAAAAGTTGGAAAAGAAAGAGATATATGTTTCATCTGAAGGAGCTTCGAATCTCCTTTAAAAATTGCATGACGGAACATGTATAGTCATTTGACTTTTTAACTAACAAAATTAGATGTTAAGGCGAAATAATTTCGGGAGACGATACAGAAGCTAGTTTACATAAAGAAAACAAATCTGCATGTTGGCATTTAGAACAACTTTATGGGACTTGAATATCTTCTCAAATGAAGGCTCACTTTCCAACCACCTTGAAAGATAAATTGAAATTGAAATTACACATTTTTTATCAAATAAAAAAAACCAAGTCTTTAATTTCGAGCAAAATCGATTTATGAAGCCATGAAAGCCCTAACGTCCGGTTCGAATGTTGGATGTTTTAGGGTTTAGGGTCCAACGGGTGCAACATCGGGTCACACACCGCGTTTTTCCGGTATCGAATACGTTGAGGTTAGGTCGGCAAGTTCACAAAGTTCACGTCGACGCCAGCTTGGCCGCACGACTACCATGTCAACCTTCAGCCGGCCTTCCGCTACGCACGTTATCGCTCTGGGGCTCGCCTCTGGTCGTGTATGGTGAATCACTTGCGCCAGAAATGAGATCCGTTCCATGGAACAGAACAGGAGAGAAAGGAACCCGAAAAGATTGGAAAACGAAAAGTTCTTCATTAATCCACCTTTGAATCGACCACGCGTGTGCGCGTAAATTCCTTCCGCGAATATGCGTTACAGATAAAATGTATTTGATTTCGGGTTTCACGAGGAGGCGATCGAGTTTATTCCACTTCCGCGATTGATCGATCTTGCCTGCGGAAAGGAGTAACGGGTTAATTTCTTCGATGTCGGCTAGTGGGGGAGCCGGTGGCGGCAGCCCCTGTGCCGATCGGATGATGCCGCTTTCGATTCTGTTGAAGCGGGAGGTGTCTAGCGAGAAGATCGAGAAGCCTGACATTCTCCATGGTCTTGCCAACCAGAGCAAGAAGGGTGAGGACTTCACTTTTCTCAAGACTGAGTGCCAGCGGGTGCCGGGGGATGGCGTTACCACCTTCTCCGTATTTGCGGTAATTCCATCAATATTTTTCCTGCGGACTGCGTAATTATGTCCCGCTTTCATAGAAGCAGGCTGTTGGTGGAAGAATTAGGGGGGATGTATGATACCATTTTAGGGGAAACCAGTGCAGCTCTTTATAGGGATGATATGCGAAGATCTGTTTCTGATGATGGTTGTTCTTGTTTTCTTTGTTTGTTTTAGTCTGCAACGGTGTTTGGGGACGGAATTTTTAGAATTGAATGAGATTTATTGAAACGCTAGGATTTAAAATCCCCAAAAGTCTGTTTGGCGGAATTTGAGCTGAATGCTTCTTAAATCCTGCCAAAAATAGGATACAGAATGATCCCCTAATTTTAGCGTTAAGCTTTTTCTTAAGCTTCGAATTGAATCTCAGCTTAAATATTTTTTCAGTAACATAAACATGATTAGAAGTTGTGCAAATATAATATTGCAGAGTAGATTGTCTTCAAATAACTGGTCTTGGGATAAGGCTCATGATGTTGATTGGGAAGAGGAAACTTAATTTTGTCACATTGCCTTTGTTTCAAAAGTTCTGGTTTATCTTTTATGTCTCCTGTTTTTGATAAGTTGATTTAAGCAATTTTGAACTTATGCTGTTTTCTTGGTGTCTGGATTGATGAAAAAGGGTGTCAAGTGTAAAAAATGAACACGTAGTAATTTTAACATGACTTATGGAACTTTAGCGAAGTATTTATGGTTTTTGCATGAATTGTTGGTAAGAGATTTCATTATAGCTTTTGTTGTAGATATGAATCAAAAGAGGCATGTTTTTCTCAGTTAGTTGAACATAAGTATGTTAGAAGGAATCCGGCCTGAATGATATATAATTACACAACTTAATTGAGTGTGCTAGTTTCTTTCCTTTTATTTTCATTAAGGTGATTTCATAAGTGGAAAATTTAATTTTATTTAATTAGTAACTTTGGCAAACTTCCTGGGCCGAATCAAATAACCTTTTTTTTTTATTATTTTTATAATTGGTTAGCGGCATAGTTGACTTTGCTGTGTGTGTAGCATCTCTTACAGTTTGTAAACGTGGATATGAAAGTACATTTTTGATGCTGCAACGTTATCAAAATGCTGGCTCAGCGTTGGGACTAAATGCTAGTTTGTTTTGAAGTTATCCTTTGCATTGTGATAGGGTTTTGTATTTTCTTGTTACTTTGTATTGTTTCTTTTTCATTCTTTTAATGAAGTTTTTTGACGGATTAGGCCTGAGTTATTATTAGGTCCTGTTAAAGAGGTTACCATGAACAATTCTTATCTTCACATGTTCTAGCTATTTCAGGCTAATTTTTCTACTTTATATGGTGCTAAAAGTTTTTTTGATTCAGAAGAACTCTATCAAGCTGCGTACACTTGGCATGGCCAGTGTAATCTACTTTTGTTTGTTGCCGACACTAGTTAGACCTGGCTTTAATTTTTTTTTCTTTAAAAATGTAATATTTTTTTCTTTCGCTTACAACGTGGCAATATTTTTCGTGGTGCATAAAGCAGAGTTGCCGAATTGATTTAAAAGCATCGTGCTTGTTGTCATATTGCTAACAATTCATTATACTAAAGGTTTAAATCATTTAGTTTTAGGCTAAGAGCGGCTCAATTGGTGTTATAGTATTTTTGTTGATATAATCTACCGAGAAGTCACATTAATCGGCTGAATTTAAGATGTTGCTTGGTTAGGCAAATTTTAATTTTAGTGTTATTTGTTTTTTTTCTTCCTGAGTTCTGAATTATTTTTGTCCACCCAATCTGCGCACTACCAGTCACAATTGCCAACCGTCTGCATTTGTTTTTTGCAGCTATTTGATGGTCACAATGGATCTGCAGCTGCCATATATGCCAAGGAGAACCTCTTAAACAATATTTTGTGTGCCATTCCTTCAGATGTTAGTAGAGATGAGTGGTTAGCAGCGCTACCACGAGCTTTGGTTGCAGGATTTGTTAAAACAGATAAAGATTTTCAAACTAAAGGTGTGGACATGATTGGATGTTGGAAATTAATTTATAATTCTTTTAAATTTTTAAGTGTAAGAATATCTCTAACCCTGTCGTTGGAGATATTTATACTCATGTTCTAGCATTAATACCTTGAACTTTTGTTTTCTGCATATATATCTGTTTGGCATTTGCTAATAAAAATTATAAAGATGAATGAAAATTTTAGCAGTTTGAGGGACCATGTGGATGTGCCACGACTATCAATATATTGAAATACCAGAATGCTTCGTTCTGTTTTTTTTTTAAATAAAATTTTCCATACTAATAAACATTTGTTTTTGTCACAAAATTCTGTTTCTGAATTATTTTTTTTAACCACACAGCAAAAACTTCAGGAACGACAGTAACATTTGTGATTATAGATGGCTGGACGGTGACAGTAGCATCAGTTGGTGATTCACGCTGTATTCTTGAATCTGCTGAAGGTTCACTTTATCTTTTATCAGCAGATCACAGGCTAGATGAAAACAAGGAAGAGTAAGTTCAATTTCATTTGCTGTGGAAGATTTTTAGGCTCCATTGTTATTTTTTTTCCTAATGTATTCTCTTACAGGGTGGAACGCATTACCGCATGTGGGGGTGAGGTTGGTAAACTAAATCTTGCTGGTGGAGCAGAGGTGTGTTTCAATTTTTAAAAGATTAGTTTTTTGAACTGAATTAATTTCAAGCCATTTTTTTAGCACCTACAGTATTATATCTCTTTGTCCATCAGCATGTGTTCTTGTTAAGTGCTATTTTCTCTTTCATTTTTTCTCTGTGCTTAAGGTCGACATGATCCTGATAATTGTGCTCTTTAACATAACATGGATGGTAGAATTGTCTTTGGTGATTTACTTAAAAGGATATATTGATAATTTCTCATTTTCATGTGTTTGGAAGGCCTTATCCTTCTAAGATAGGGCAGTTAATCTTTTGTAGGGTTGGGTATTGAGAGGGAGGAGTTGGGTCATGTTAAAAAATGTGCTGGGCCAAGCATTGTAATGCAGAGATCTGCTATGGAAGGTAGTGGTTGCTAATGTGTAGTAGACAGTTTTTTTTTCCTATGAAGTACAAAATCTTCTATGCAATACTGACTTTATTTTCTCTAGAAAGAATTTTTTTTGGCTTGTGCCGGTGCTTTCACTTTTGAAGCACAAAACCGAATTTAAAGTACAGATTCATTTAAAACTTGTGTTGGGATATTTGTTTTCAATTTGTTGAGTAATATGTTGAAGAAAACAGGGTTCATCGTACCACTATCCAGGTTAAGTAGCGATGAACTGAAAAATTTACATTGTAATTGATTTGGGCAAGTAATAATGCAGCTTGATCTGGGGCAGTAGGGGTGCCCAAATGGGCTATTCAAACTCATGAAAGCCTATTCTACTACCCCCTAAAGCTCATCATGGGTGGTCAAGCCTAGATTAATGATTGGCTTTAGTGGTCTACCCCCATTAATGCTTGTTTTTATTTAATTTTTGTTCTCCAAGGAAAAAAAAACAGTTGGAGGAACCTGCCTAAATTTTTATTTGGATAAAATTAACTCGAACTATTTAACTTGGATAAAAGTTTTGGATAATGATGTTGATCTTGGAAATCATTTTTTATTGTTTTTGATTTTTCAGTGGTTTAAAATTATTTTGATCTGATCGGATTCAATAGAAAAATGAGTATATTTTCTAATACATTATAAGGAAAGGATAAGGTGGTCTACTTGTAAGAATTCAATTATAGTAATAAAGAAGGTGTGTTCAAACAATACGTTCAATATAATTTTCTCCAATATATTTTTTATTTATTTTACATGCAGCTGTCATTGAGGGTGTGGGAGGGAGTGGGCAGTTTGAGAGGGAGGGAGGGAGGGAGGGAGGGAGGGAGGGGGAGGAATGGCAAAGTTATTAGGTTTCTATTGTGCATTTACCATAGTGGTGGCAGTCTGACATCTTTATGAAACCGCAAGGGAATTCTTAATGTACTTCCTTGAGAGATTGTACCAAGTGATTCATGCAAATTGCTCGTCTCCAGCCCTTACCTAAATGATGGCGCAGCTGATCAACTTTTAACTTTATTTGTTAGTTCATGGTAAATTGGTAGTAGACGTCTGGTTTATTTGTGACCATCAAGATGAATACTAGTAACTTTATTTTTTTATTTGTAATTTTTTGGTGCCTGGCCTTGCAAGAACTCCTCCGCCTCCAAAATTCTAGAAAGGCCTCTCGGAACTCCCTTTTTCTTTTATTGTGACTGCAGGGGGTTTGGTGGGGTTATCTGACTAATGTTGCCGCTATTTGACTCCAGTAATGACAACTGTAGTGGATTTGGAAGCGATGGTGCATGGTGATTTAGAAGCAACATTTGCATCATTTTGTTTGAAAAGAAGTTCCTAGTTTATCTTAGTTTCTAAAGATTTTTTTCCCCTAAAATTTGGTTATGTTATTTGTTCTGAATCTGATGAAATCTATTTCTAGATTGGACCTCTCAGGTGTTGGCCTGGTGGCTTGTGTCTCTCAAGATCAATTGGCGACATGGACGTTGGTGAATTCATTGTTCCTATTCCTCATGTGAAGCAGGTGAAGGTATGTGCTTCATGGGAAGAAATTATAGCTTTTGCTTTACTTTATTTACTGTATAAAATTATTCAATATTGATTAAAAAAGTCGTAATGTTTAATAAGAGGGCACCATTAGTTTTCTTATTAATAGAGTTCCCACTCCTGAGAAAGGTTGTGGGTTCCATAAAATAAACCAAAATTGAAACTTGCTTCTAGGTCATTTTGTAGAAGTGATGCTTGCTAGGACATCAACTATAAGTAATGCGCTACAAGTCAATTTTAGTGAAAAATATGCAAGGGTTACCTAGGAGTAAAGGGCTCACTTCTAATTGACCCATCACAACTTAGCCTAATTATGATAAAAACTGACAATTACTGATTAGTTTTAAGATTAAGATTATATTTGTTCAATGAAATTTGAGGATTTTAAATGGGAAGATGAGAATAAGTGGCTAAAATGATTAAAAGAACTAATATTGTTTCTTTGTAAGAAATTATATGGAAAGGGGAGCATCCAATCACATTGGAGAAGTGCATAAGCTATTATATGTTGAGAGGACTGACAACAAGGATTGGGGAGGGATACTAATAGATAGAGTTGAGAGAAAATTTTTTTGAGGTTAATAGTAGTGATAGTGTAATTTCCATTTAGTTGCTCATTTGGTAGGACATTTTGGACGTGCTTACTTTTTATTTTACTAGAAGATAATTAAAAAAATAAATTTTGGGGAGATGTATAAACTATGGCAATGTATGATTGAGGAGAATAATTTTTGGAAGCGCGTTAGATGAAATTATATGTTTTGATAGGGTGAAAAATGAGAGGATTCATGGTTGGTACGACATAATAGAGAGAAATATATGGAAAAAACTTTACATGATGCTTTTAAAATTGAAGTAATCAAATTACAATAGGATGCTCGATACAATAAGGAAAGAAACTCTTTTGGAAAATTTGTGAAGTGATTTCTAGATAAAGTTTGATCATATAATATAAATATTTGTTATGGATGTATATCTTCTGAGCATAATATAGGGCAAAATAAATAAATTTCTTGAGTTAAGATTTAACTTGTATATTAAAGTTGTAAATTTTTCAAGATAAATTTTGGAGAGACGTAGATTGAAATTCTATACATGAGACAAACTTGATATGCGATAAGATGATTAGTTTCTTTAAAATTATGCATTTTTTAAGATAGTATAGAAATAGATCAAGTAATGATATTTTGTAGTGTTTCAAGGAAGTATAACAGTATAAAAGAAAATAAATATCTTTTGACTTTATGTAAATGCTACTGAGGCTTGTAATAATTATATGATTTTTTGATTTTTTTTCGACAAGTTTTATGCTGGCTGCTTGTAATAACTATATGGATTCCAAAAATCTTATAAATACGTTTTTGTGTAAAAAAAAAATAGTAACCATTGTAAAAGAAGAAGTCAAGAGATTGAGATAAAATTTGATGCATTAGAAGTGCGATTTAATGTTTAAGATGCCATGAAAGTTATAAATGCTATTTTGAGAAAGCATTTAAAAAAGTATCGAGGAAGTCAAATTAAAAGTGATACAAAAAGGTTTATCGAAGAATGGAATATAGTCTCTATGTCAATTTTAACAATAAATTTGATTTTATGTTCGATAGATTCATTATGACTTTATTTTTTCGTATAATGCAATTAATGAGATTGTATAAAAAACAAAGAAATGTTTTCTTATGTTTTTTATTGATACTAAGAAAGACTTTTTATTAACTACGCAAATTGATTTTGTAAGCACTAATTTTAAAAAAAATGTTTTTGCTTAAGCCAGTTGAAGTTAGGAATCTATGTATGATGTCATTTATTACTTTTTTAGTTGTGGAGTGATTTAAGTGTTCACTACCACAATAGATTTGCATCTGAGATCTACTCTAATTCTTATTTTTTGTACTAGTTTTGGAGATGTTTGAGAAAGATATGAAGAATATTGTATCTTGGTGTATTTTTTTTTTAATAGAAGACATTTACAGTCAAATTGGACTATGTTGAAATAAGTTAAAAATTAAAATATTGGAAGATATATCTAGAAGATACGTGTTGAGGATTAGTAGAGCAAATATAATAAGCAATTTTAGTTAGAGTGATATTATTAATTGTTAGTCTTATTATTAGGTAAGGTAATACTGTGGTGTGACAGATTTTAATTTATTAGATTTATTATATGGAAGAATGGTGATATTGATGAGTTCTAAATAGACAAGTGTTTAAAGAGTATATTTAATATTAGAATAAGATTAGAATTTAAGGTAAACTTAATAAAACATTTGGTTTTAAAGTAGTTATTGTTTGACAAATTGTGTGACAGAAATTAGAATACAACAATGAATGTATGATAAACAATAGAGGGATAGATTGGGAAATGCTTATATTAGGTTTCAATGTGATTAGTATCTATCTGTACTAAGGTAGTGGAAATATAATTAGATATATATATGACTAATGGCAATGATGAGGAAGAAAAAAGGTGACAGTCCAACGATAATATGGATAAAATTGTGTAGAAATATTTTCTCAAGATAGGTTCAACTGTCTATGGAAAACATAGCAATGATGAAAGAAAAATGGAGATTCATATAATTGACCCCAGGTGATTGGGACTTGGGATAAGTTTAATGATGTTGAAGACTAGAAAATCATGAGCACAGGTTTGCATGGTTTGGGTTTGTTGCTGATGGCTATAAACTTGTGTGTCATAGTTTTACTATTCTGTTTTATGGCGTACTTATTTTAATTTATATTTGTAATCTAATTGCTTGGGTTGGCCATACTTATGATGTTTATTTTGCTTGCATCGACTAACAGAGAAACTTGATTACTTAACATTGGCTTTTCACTTTATACCTTTCAATTTAACATAGAAATGCTCCGGTGCTGTTTCTATACTATTTTTGCAGCTATCAAACGCAGGTGGTCGCCTCATCATCTCTAGTGACGGCGTGTGGGATGCATTGAGTTTCCAGTCAGCACTTGATTTTTCTCGTGGCCTTCCAGCAGATGTTGCTGCCAACAAAATTGTTAAAGTATTTCATAATGATGATTTTTAATTAACAGTTGAAAATTGTCTCACCTGCTAACCAAATATACATATTCCAATTGTAGGAAGCTGTGCTTGTAAAGGGACTTAGAGATGATACTACATGTATAGTTGTTGATTTATTGCCACCGGAGAAGATATCCCCTTCTGTTGCTCTACCTAAGAGGCAAGGAATGAAGGGGTTAAAACATATGTTCCGCAAGAAGCCCGACGAGTCACCATCTCATCATTTAATTAGAAGTTATTTTGAACCGTATGCAGTGGAGGAATTGTTTGAAGATGGTTCTGCAGTACTTGCTCAGAGGTCAGTGTATTTTACATGGAAATACATGATCCCAGGTGTTTCATTCTTTAATTTTTTTTTGTCCTCTGTACATTGAATGTAAACATCAGCAGCTACAAACAACAAAATTGTTATTCTTTATTTCCATGATATTTGATATTTTATTGCTAGCTAGCGCTATTTTATATTTTCATCACCCCTTTTCATGGTAGAGTAATATTTACTATATGTTCAGCAACAAAACTTATGATTTGACTTCGTTACCTTTTTTCTGAACGAGAAGTGTATAAGAATCTTGCCATTATACTTTTGCTTTAGACATCAAACGCTTACACAAGCATTCAATTTTAACTTGACAGTACAAGTTGTGATATACATGAAATAGAGAAGGGGCTAAATCAGAAGCTTGAGAGTGATTTAAGAAACATAAGGAGAGAAATAGGAAGGAATGTAAAGCTTTTATGGTACTATGGAGCATGTTTTGACAAAACAAAAGGAAGATTGTGTCGGAATTTTAATTTTTTATTCTTTAATTTTTCAATGATATTGTCTTGATATTTTCTGAATCTCAAGATAAGAAAATTTTTCATAGAATTTTCTTTGAAACAACAAAAACAACAACAACAAAACCTTAATCCCATTACGTGGGGTCGGTTACACGAATCCTTTTTCTCCATTGCGTCCTATTTAGTGTCATATTTTCATTTAGTTCTAATAAATTAAGATCATTTTTTATACAATAAGCCCAAGTCTTCCTAAGTCTACCTCTGTCTTTCTTAACATAAGTCGAATCTAAAACATCTACTCTCCTAATCGGATCATAAGATGATCGACGCTTAATGTGACCAAACCATCTAAGACGACTTTCTCTAATTTTGTCCGACACAGGAGCTACACCAACCCTATCACAGATATAATCATTTCGTATTTTGTCTTTAAGTGTAAAGCCACTCATCCACCTATCATAGAATTTTCTTTGCAAGACGAACAAAAATATACTTTAAAGAATAATCTCTGATATAACTGTTACAAAAAGAAATGACACATCAAAGATGAATACTTTACTAAAAGTCCCAAAGTTATGGTTGGAAATAAAGAAAATTAAAAATAATAAGCCTGTCTAGTGGAGTAAGAACTACTATTCAAAAGAGTTTGATAAATTAAAAAAAAATTCTTAATTTTTAAGGAAAAATGATAGAATTTTGTTTCTGGTTCAAATTAGTGTTAATTTGAACTTGACTCAAATATTGTCAAATTGGGTTTGTGGGTTGGGTTCAGGTTTGAACCAAATTTGCCCTGACTTGAAAGTGTTTAATTTGAACTTGACTCGAATATTAAATGGGTCAGAAGTCCAACTCGAATATTCCAACTCGAACAAGACCCGCTTTCAAGCCATAGACCTGAACTTGACGTGTTAACTCGTTTAACGTAAGACATAAAAAACCTTTTAGGTCAAATTTGGGTTAATTTTGAGTCAATGTCGGGTTAATTTGAAGTTTATGGATCGATTTTAAGTCAATTTATGGTTAGCAAATTAGTTTTCAATCAATTTCGAGTTGGCAGGTCAACCCGAATCCGACCCAAAAAAGAGTTAGGATTTATTATTTGAACTTGGCCAAAAAATTTTTTTGGTCAACCTTAACTCGGACTTTTCAAGTCGAGTTGACGTGTCGGGTTAGTTTTTGACACCTTTGCTATGGATGGCATGCTTTCTAATTTTTATGTTTTTAGTACCTCCAATAATTCTTCTCTTTACTGTATGATAAGTTAAGGGACCATAGACAATATGACTTTGTTATAGCAATAAAATAATAAATTTTGCAGATGGATCATTAGGAACTGTTGAGAACAAGATGCATCTCATTTCTTTCAATTTAATCCTCAATAACATTTTGCTTGTTCCAAACTTTACAACTAGTTTTTTTGGTCACTATTTTTTTTTCAAAGATCATAGTTGCAAAGTCATTGTTTTTCTGGTCACAATATTTTTCAGGACCTAACAAGCAAGACAATTGGATAAACTAAAGAAAATGATAAATTATCCTTTCTTAAGGGTCAAAAATCAATAGTTATACTGTTTCATCTATCACACCATCAATATCATATGGACACACTATTATAGATTATGACACCTTTCTTTTAAAAATATTTAGTATACACTATAGACATAAGTATTTTTATTGTGAAACTGGTTAGTATACATTAATTTTTTTCCTTGAAAGTAACTCTAGAACCTTGATTTATTTTTTTATTCATTTGGTATATGGCGATCCCCTAAACTCCAGTATCTTTGGGGTCATTGGTTTTATTATGTTTATTGATATTTGCACTTGAATGCTTGATTGTATGTAATTCAATATTAATACTAGACTTTCTATATTCATTGTCATGATAATGAGTTAATTTAACTCTTAACAGTAAATTTTTGAGACTGATAATGCCCATGATTATTTTAATAACATGTTATCTTCATTTATTTTGAAAGAGACTGTTATCCACTTATCCTTTTACTCTGATACTCATTTAAAAAAAAAAAAAAACGGAACAAATAAAACATGACAACATTTTAGAAGCGGTCAGGACATTTCTCCTCCATAATTAAATACCAAAATAAAAGTGAGGAAAAGTTGCTCTAATAACTACTCATTTAATAAATAGAATACTTTCTAGAATAATTGATTTTAAAAGTCTTTTTAAATTATTTGGGAGACTTTTTCCTATAAGCAGTTTATCAAAGATTTCTTTTAAAATTTTTGGATGCATTGATTATGTACATATCCATAAACAACATAGATAAAAAATTTAATCCAAGAGCTCTTAAATGTTGTATATTTTATCACATAAAAGGATATAAATGTTATTATCTATCAAGAAAAAGTTTTCCACTTCAATGAATGTCACTTTTAATGAAACTTATTGTTTTCTTCAAGCAAACTCATTTTGAAGGAGGGAATTCCCTGCCTGAAAATAAATTTGATGATATGTCATCTTGACGTGCTTGTAACTCAAAATCCTATAAATTCAAGCATTGTACCAACTATGCCTCTTCAGGTTTATACAAGAAGGAATAAGGCTAGCAAGATCTCTAGTAAGTCCAAGATTCAGAACTATTAGCAGGTAAAATTGATTAGCTCACTGCTAATTCATATTCTAAGTACTCGTCATTTCATAAAGTTTTGCCATCACATAAAATGCTTCTAATCAACATTAACGCCAACCTCATTTCCATCTCATATACTCTATTTGACATAGCTGAAAATAAAAATTGGATAGAGGGCATGAGAGAGGAGGTGAATGTCTTAGAAAATAATCATACATAAGTGATTGTTGAATCAGCAAAAGGCAAGAAAACAATAGGATGCAAATAAATCTTCATGGTAAAAAGAGCAGATGAGAACCTGGAACGGTATAAAACAAGATAGTTGGTAAAATGATATACTCAATTATGTGAGATTGATTATCAAGAAATTTTTGCTTATACTAAAAAAATGAATATTATTCACATTCTGATATCTTTAGTGGTAAATTATGGGTGGCTTGTATAATAATATGATAAAAAAATATATTCTTACACGGGGATGTTGAAGAAGAGATCTATGGCTTCACCATTAGGATTTGATAGCTCCTTGAAAAGAATCAGGAATGCAGATTGAAAAAGGCCTTACACAGACTGAAACAATCAGCAATAGCCTGATTTGACAGATTTACAAAGTTTGTGGAGCGAGCTAAATATAAACAAAACCAATGAGACTTTAGTCTTTTTGAAAAATGTATGCATAATGATAAAATTTATATATTTATTGTGTATGTGGACAATAGAATTATTATAGGAGATGACAATCAATAGAGAAGAACTTTCAGAATATGGCTTGTTGAATAATTCAAAATTAAAGAACTAGAAAACTAATATAATTCTTGGGAATAGACGTGTTAAATTTAAAGAAGGGATATTTTTCGTGAACCAAAAATACGTTATGGATCTGCTTGAAGAAGTCAAGATGATAGAATGTACCCATGTGAAACTCCAATTAAGTATAAAAATTGGATCTTAGTGAATCAAAACTAGCATATTTATGAGATAATATAAAATGTCATTGGAAAACTTGTTGTATATATCCCACACCCGTCTTAACATCACTTTTTATATATGTCCCACACCCGTCTTAACTTTTTATATATGAGCCAAATTCCACTAAACAAATTCATACAAAAACACAAATAATTCCACCTTCATGTAGTCTGTAAAATTCTCAAATATTTTAAATCAAATACAAAAAAAAAAAAAAAACTGAAATTTATACAAAATATATGTTACCCTACAAATTGAAGGATTCAAATTTGCATACTATAGGGATCACCAGTGGATTAAAGATCCACTTCTAGGTACCATACATTTTAAAGAGAAAATCTCACAACTTGAAGAAATAAGAAACAACCCTTGGTTTCAAAATCAAATGCTAAAGCTGAGTTCAGAGCCATTGCCTGATAGATTTGTGAGACTTTTTGGATCAAAATGATATGAGACGATCTGAAATATTATGGGCAACCTTGGAATGTTGGATCTCTACCATTAATTTTGAGGGATAGTTTTGAATTACTATAAGAGTACCATGCTATAGTACCACATTACAATATTGCGCTACAGTAATGGGCTACAGGAATGCATGCTACAGTGAGCCCACTGACTCTCCGTTCATAATAAGAACAAAGAGGCCTTGTGCCGTTGGATCAATTTCTCTATTGTCCTCATATTGTAATTCACGTGCTTTTGTATAGGATCGCCGACCCTTTCTTATTTTTGCCCTTTTGTATAATGCATATTGTTGATGTATACACCTCTTCTCTTTTGTACAAAGCGAAGAACAAAATTAAGTATTGAGAAGTTTTCTCCATTATTTTATCTTCTGCTCGTATTTCTGCATTATTTTATTTTTGACATTTTTACATCTTGGAATTGCAGTTTATCTGATGTATTTGTTTTGTTGTTTGCAGGTTAAACATGGTATATCCAGTGTGCAACATTTTCAAGTTACTTTTATGTGCTGTTTGTCAGGTTGAGTTGAAAGCTGGTGAGGGCATTTCGGTACATGCTGGTTCATCAAAATCAGCAAAAGTTCGACCCTGGGATGGCCCGCTACTTTGTCGTGGCTGCCAGGCTAAGAAAGAAGCTATGGAAGGAAAGAAACCTTCAAGAGGTACACAAGTTCCACATTCCTTTTTCAATATGTTAAATGGTTCTACTTTGGTTTATTTCTCCTCTCTAATATTTTCCTCTTAAAAACTTTTCAGATTTTTCTAGAATGAGAGTTTGATATGAAAATCCATCTTCAACAGAAGATTCGGTTGCGTCTCATTTGTAGATTAGTTCAAGTAATTTGTATTTTGCAATCTGGTGATAAAAAACGTTCCCTTATACTAAATCTTCGTCCATGTCCATTATGTATTAGTAGCATGGTGATTTCGTCTGCCCAACATGAATGCATTTTTGGATCAGAATAGGCATTTCATTAAAATGTAATTTTGAGGGAATATGACGACAAGATGCATTGTTTTAGGTTTACTTCTCTTCAATCCAACCTACGACTTCGGTCTATCCAACCAGAAATATTTTTCTGCAAAGCAAGCTATCTGGTGCCAAGTTTTAGAGGGGGTTCATAGATAATTCAATTCTTTCTAGGTTTGCCATGTAAATATAATTTTAGAGGGAAGATTGAGATAGCAACGTAGATTGCATTGCAACTGCGTTCTTAGAATTTTTGGCATGTAAAAAGCCATAAATGGAAGCGAAAAGACGATATGGATTATCCTTTCTCCCTCACAAGAGATTCCAATATTTTCTGTTTTGTAATTGTAAGGATCCTATAATTTATTGAGGCCATGTCCGTGCATCTTATAATATGAAACTGCTCTGAACTTGTTGAAATGTAAAGCTGCGCTGCTACTAGGTTTGCATTATTATTTATCTATTCTTTGATGTATAGTTTCTTCTCTCGTTTTTTTTTGGGGACCCAAACAATATTGTAACTCGTTGATATTACTTTCATGTATTTTCTTGGACAATTATATTCTTTTGTGTGTGTAATAAAGACATGATTTTTTTTCTTTGAGCTTTAGAAGTGCTTCTGACAAATGTTGAAGTCTGTAAAAATTTTTTGTTGAAATAGCAGGAGAGAGTGTTTCTGGAAGTTCTTTCATAAAATAAAATTTAAAATAAAAAAAAAAGATAAAAAATAAAAGTGATCCCAAGCAAATCTGAAGTATATGATTGGTTCTATCCAAATGCAGACTCGGATGCGTGACTTATCATGGATGCAGCGAAAATATTACATCTGTTAAATAACATATATGATAAGCTTCATGTCCGTGCTCGAAAAAAAAATGAAAATATTTCCAACCCTTCTTCAAATAGTTTAGCCAAGAGCATGCCATAGATTCCTCGAGTAAGCACTGCAAACCAGATATTCAAATGGTGATAAATCTGATACAGAACCAAGGTGCTGTCAACCAAAGACAGCAGGCCAACAGAGGAGGCCGAGAAGCATTACGGCCGAGCTGAAAAAGAGTGCCGTATATAGCCAGAGCAAACGACATCAAAAGCATATCTGAAATTCCATGGCAATCGAGAGTCGAAGGATAGGAATCATTAAAATTTGTTGCTTGCAAAGAGAGCTCTCTGAACAAGTGGCATCAGTGAAATTCCATGTCCCAACAGTACCTAATAGTTTTTTATTTTAATTATGAAATCCCAATTAAATCAATAGATAACAAAGTTGCCAAAAGATTCCGATAGAGCATTCTTATTGAACTAAGCATTTTTGAAGTAAAGTTGTCACAATTGTTATTTACGTCGATAGAAATCCAATTCCTAAGTTTGCAAGCAATAGTATAACTGAATTGTCAAAATGGTTTTGATCTACGAACTGATTTAGTCTGAAAGTAACTGTAATTAGTAGCATCATGGAATCAAGGGAAGGAAGGCCCAAACCTTCATTGATTGAAGAGTAGTGTTGTTTTAAAATATTGTGTATTTTTGTTATTTGCTCAAAAAGTACACAAAAATGTATTCGTCAAAATATAAATTATTTTTTCTTTTGATCTTTAAGCAAAGTTATCGATCTAAATCAATAGTACTAGAATTTCCAAATAGTTGATCATACTAGTTGAAAGTTGCCAACAAAATGAGCTTCTACCTCAAACCATTAAGCTAATTTTGAATTATATCTATGATTTTGGCATTGTTAACAACCTTAGTGAAGAAGAGATAATGATACTAATGTATTTTTATGGAAGGCTTTTGGCATCTAAACCCCGTGATATGACAGAGGTGATCTTTGGTAGCAAGATCAATGGCCTTAGAAAAACATATAATAGAGTTCCTGTTGCTTACATTGAGTTCGAAGGCCTTTTCAAATAAATCAAGAAAAGAGAAAAGGCAAGTAATAGTGTTAACTTTTGTTTACCAAAAAATAGTAAGTCATTCGTATAAATCAAATGAGTGGTGAGAATGTTATTTTTTCATATCCTTTTGAACTTCAAATTTGCAACATTAGTATTCAAGAGTCTTAAAAAATCATCTATGATGAACGTAAGCAAAAAAGGAGATAGAGATTACCCTTGATGAGGTTCACAAGCAGATGGAAGACGCCTTTAAATTTCCCATTTATAACCTCCTAGAAATAAGCATTGGAAGTAAATGCAATAATTCACAAAACAAAGATCTCAGAGAAACTCAAGTTTCTCAATCTATTATATAAAAAAAACTTTATTGATTTCCTTTTATTGTCAATCACCTAACAAAATTACTTGGAAGAATTATGAGAGTTAAACCCAACAAATACATCATTGGTTAAAATAATATTATCAATAATATCCAACCTCCTTGTGAAACTAGGTTAAGCAAAATGAATAAATTTTAGAATTTGCCCATAATAAGTTTGGCTATCACATTATACAAAGTATCACATAACTTAAATAAGCCTACAATCATTTAATGTTTTAGAATGAAATTTTTTATAAAGTAAGGTAATGCTTGAGTATTTGACAGTAATGGGAAGTCTAAAAGAGGAGAAATCACTGAAAAACATCAATAGAGGAAGGATGGGAAATGTACCATATATATTAGAAAAACTTGGATGTAAAGCCATCCAACCCTAGAGTCTTATCAATACTAATACTAAATAGAGCCAATTTGATGTCAACATTAAAAAAAGCTTCTAATTGGAATGATTATATACAAAAGATAACTTATAACCAACAAGAATATTAACATCATAGAAATCATTGTAGAGAAGTAGATGATAAATTCCTTAGTATTTTTCTGTTGAGAATAGGAAAATTTTCCTTTTCAAAGAAGCTCTTTCATATAATTCAAATTACTTTTTAAATTCTTTCATAAAAAAAAAATTTAAATCATATTGTCTTTTAATGAGTTAAAAGCATTTGACACATTATCTGTTCCATTTATTTTCAGAGATCATAACATCAGTTAGTTTTTTGTTTATTTAGAGCATCTTAGAGAAGAGATCAATATAATGGTTGCTTAATTAAGATTGATGAAAATTTTAAATTGATCAGCATTAAGATTGATAATAGTATTGGAAATGTAAGAGAGGGGCTTCTAGTTAGCAATCTTCTTAGCAGATTTAGCATTGAAAAGTTTATTACAAAATGTAAAAATAAGTTTACTCCTGACTAGCTTTTTGGAGACGTCAAAGATAATATCAAAATTATGAAGTTTCTCCAATAATTTTTATATAAATTTTGTTTTCAAGAATATTTTATTTACTTAAAGAGATAAGAATAATAACTACTAGAAATTTAGAGAGAAATTCCTTTGAAATAAAATAGAGGTGAACATTTTTCCAAGAATTATTACATATAGCCCTATCTAATAAATATTTAATTGGATTGTCCAACTGATTATTAAACCAACTAATTTAGAAATTAGAGTTTGGAAGATCCATAAGTTCACAGTTGAGGATGTTTTAAATCAACCAACTTAAATGTTAGGTGATTATTACACCAAAATTTTTCTGATGTGGATTAATTGCATTTGAAATCATCTAAAATTATCCAAGGATTTATTACATTAGTAGCATTAATGTAAATATCATTTAATGAATCCTTTCTTTCCATAGCTTTATTTTCAACATAAAGTTCATTATGAATTTAATCGAAGTAAATAAAAAATATATATATTGAAAATGTGCTGTGAGGATAGTAACAAAACTCTTGAAGCACTCCACTCAATCCATATTGAACCATGTGAAGATAAATCAAGGTTTTTTGTAAAAGCCTTTAAAAGTGAAATTTTTAGAATATTTAATAGATAATGAGTAAAAAAAAAGTGAGAAACTTTTAGTTTGAAGATAACATGAACATCAATTTTTTAATATTCAACTAAACTCATATATTTAGTGATTTTTGCTTCGCTATTTAGGCATCTATCATGTTAGGCCAAGATATTGGGATAACACATAGTTGATGTAAAGCCTGTGAACCTTTCTCTTTTTTTTTGTCTACCCTTAGTGGTTTTAGAATTAGAAAGAATCATAATTTATGTAGTAATACTATTATTTCGTATCAACTCATTAGAATACATTTTTTTAGTAGTATTCATTAAGGCTTTAGACAAACTACCATTACCCAGACTAATTATATCAACACAAATCAAACTAGCTATGTCATTAACTTTAACAAATAAGTGAGTTGCATGAGTTATGGTGTTATTCCCATTAAGACTTAAATGTTGTGCTGTTGAAGACATCTTGACATTGTTCTCATGAAGAAAAAGATGATCCTCTACTCCTAGCGGTTGGTGTGATAATGAGGATATTTAAACTAGGAGCAGTCGGAGGCTCTTTGATAATAAGGAAGTAACACAAACTACTGTAGGATTGATCCAAACATTATCCCTACTTCTCTTATGACTCCTACCAAGATAGTAGTACACATAATTAGTAATTGGTTGTGTCATTAAATCATTTAGAACATATTTAAAGTCTCATGGGCAAAAGTATTACTTGCAGTATATGACAACTATCTTTCATAAATAACATGATGTAATATCTTTTGCCCTTAACATTAATAAAAAATGTGATATGGTAGAGTCGACGTTGTGGATATTTGTACACTAATCCTATCTCAAGCCTAGAGTGGGATGGCATAAGAGGGTTGACAACTAATTGAATGCCAATTTAATAATAATTTTGGAAATATTGGAACCAAACAAAAATCACAAAGGGAGTTTAAGAAGTTTAATCCAAATAGGAATTTCATTGAAGTCCTCTTTAAGGAGAATAAAATTATGTGTCAATTTATTAAAATAATGAGTCTTTTATTTAAGAATTAAAGACTGATGTCATGGGGATAAAAAAAAACATCAATGAGTGAATGTACGTTAATGTTATCTTTAAGCTTCTATAGATGTCTAAATGTTTGCCAAAAATTGCCTTTTACGAATGGCATATCCTACTAAGGTAGGATTGCAAGGCTTAGCCCCTTCATCAATTTCTTCGTTGGAGAAAACCACATCATCTTCAAGACTAGAAGTGTATGTAGTAAGGAGATTTTCCAATTCAATATGGGAATTTTGAGATTATTGAATTTAAAAACACTTGGTAAGTAGACCTTTTTTGAAAAGGGAAAAGAGTTAGGTACTCTTGTTGCACAAAAAAATTGACTGAAGAATCTTAACACTTCACAACTAACTTTTGAGGTTATTTAAACTAGAAATGCTTTTTGGATATGATTAAATTTGTTTCATCATAAATTAATTGAATTTATTGTCTCATTGACTTCTGAAAGATTTTTTTCTATGTTTATGAATACAATTGTTAATTTTTTTTGGAATAATGCTCGAAAATTCAGTTTTTATCAGATTGATTTTGTGAGACAAATTAATAAATTTGTTCTATGTATTTTCCTACATTAAATCATATAAATATGAGGTAAGACAACATAACATCGAAGAAATTTATAAGAATATTTATATTTTTTGTACTCATCTTTAAAATTAGAGGTATGATCATGCTATATACTTATAAGTGTGCAAAAGCTACAACTATTTCAAAGGAAGGACAACTCGCTTGCTGATTTTAAACCATGCTATATTTATTCGAGAACCACTGAACGGAATCAAATTGCGCCTATATAAAAATTTAGACCGCACACATCAAATTTTTTTCATATTGATTGGTTCAAGAAGTACAATATATTCTATATCTTCACATATTCTTTGTTTTTGTAAGCTTAATATATATTGTGGTAACCATTTTCATCATTCATAATAAAAATAATGAAATGTGGTGGGAAGCAATTTGTTGACTAGTTAAGCTTTAGTGATAATTATGTTAGAAATTAGTGGTTAAAATATACTTTAAATACGAGTATCCTAATTACATAAAATATTATTTATCAATTATTTTATGGATTAGTTATCAAATGCATAGCACATTAATTGAAAATAAGTTTGAAAATTATTAAGTGCTAGATTCCACTACTCACCCTACCCGAATAAATTCTTTTTCATGGTTGACAACATTGATTAGTACATATAACGCCTTTTTAGTTTCTCTTAATCAAGCGCTATGCCAAGTGGCAAAGAGCCAAAGCGAAGCCCATCTTAATAATATATTTTGAGAACCATGATACCTCAAGTCACTATAAAAATATTATATGCCTTTTTGTATTGGCGTTTGATATTCAGATCCCTACATGGAGTATAAGCCATGTACATAGATAAAATATTAGGTGCATATTATGCACCTGTTGCCAAACAACAGTAGGAAAGGGAGGGGAGAAACACACACCCTCTCTTCCTCCCCTCTGTCCTCTTATTGGCTAGCCACAAGTGTGTGCAACACACCTAATATTTTCTCCAAGCAAATGATGTATAAACTTTAGTAGCGAGTTATAAAGGTCAGGGAAAAAAACTGAATACTTCTGAATGAAATTTGATTTGAATACTTCTGAAAGTTGCCAAAATTATTAAATTTCATTTAAGATAAATATAATATATAAACTATTAATTTAAATTTATGTTATTCATGTTTTTAAATGAATTTAATAATTCCGAGAATTGTTATGATCAAATTTTGAAGCAGATATTCAAAATTATTGTTTTTTTAGCTCACTTGAGATAACAAAATTCGGCTATTATTTAAATTGCATTTGACACTTTTTTTGTTATTGTTGTCATAAATCTTGTCATAATCTTATTTGGCTATTATTTATTTATTTATTTTTACATGTTTCTGATGATAAATAAATTTTCCTAATAAAGTTTATTAGAATATAATATTTGGGAGAAAGCTATTGGATAACTTTAATTACAATGAAAATGGGTATATAATATTCATATTAATTTTTAAAAATTCTGTTTTTTTTTAAATAACTTTTATCTGCCATGTTATCATTTGAGATTTGTATGGAATAAAGTGATTATAACTTTCTACATAATTTTAAAAGTAATATTTTATCATAGTACCTAAAATATTTTCAATTTTTCCTACCTAAAGAACTAGTTAATATTAGTATGAATAATCTTATACATATCCCATAATCATTCATTGCTAGACAACATTCTAGAGATGACATGTGGGTGTTAAGAATATGACTCCAACATTATCATAGAAACTATCAGGCACATTGTCTGCACTGGCGGATAACGACATAGATTCCACTCGCTATAGCGTTGTTGTCCACTTCTAAAATTTTCTCACATTAACCCCTTTAAAACCTAATAACGATTTTAACCGCTACAACTAATGTGGCAAAAATTTTACCCAACTAGTTGCCAAAGGGCTTTCTAATGCATTGCCATTGTAAGTGTACATCATATACGCATTTTAAATAGAGACTTGGTTTCTGTTTGGGGCAGCTGCAACTTATTGAATAATCTGCTGATAAACTTATTAAAAATAATCTGCCGATAAGCTGAGTGCAGTAGCTATTACAAAGTTTTATTTTTTTAGAAAAGTCAAACCACAGCTAGAAATCTGTCACCGCACATGGATAGATGCGATGCCAAAAACACTGTTTTCGGTGTTTTGAAAATGCATAAGCTGCCAAATTTAGCCAAACGTAGTTTTCAAAACGCCACCTCACAAATAAGCTACTCCAAAAGAACCATTGGTCTTCAAAATTGGTGTATTTTACCATTAAAAAATCAATAACAGTGATATTCTTTATGTAATATTAAATATTTGAGTGTTATGTACCCATGCAAATAAAATAAGAACCATAGAAAGCAAAATAATTCCCACTTAATGATGTGATGGTGACTGCAATAAATCTCAACATTGTGAGCTCCTTTTCAGAAAGCTCAGCCCACGCTTGCTTGAACGTATGTGTCCGCTCACGTGTAGCGCCCATAAAACCACAAGTATACAAGTCAAAAAAGTCTACACCACGTTAATCATTCATGTCCATACTCAATCACCTAATATATTTGTATATTAACTTGTTCTTCTCGTAATAGAAATCAATTGAAACTTGCAGAAAAAAACAATCACTCAAAAGTGGCTCGTAGCACAGCTCAGAAGCAATTAAAGATAAAAGAAAAGGAGTTTGGGGAGGGAGGTAGGCCATCGCAATCTTCCTTCAGACAGGTAGAGAGAAGGTTATTGCTCTGACGTCGCAGTCATTGGCATGATTCGAGGCATTAAATGGAAGGCACAAAGTTCCAAATTTGACCGAATATGGGTCTATTTAGGTAGCCCGGCAATTTGGCCAGTTGAATTTAATGGAGTGTGAATGTATGGATATATATGGATCACTGCATGTCCTGTTGCTGCCAGCTTCATCTGGGATTTAGAATATTTTTTATTGTGGTTGGTGATTGGAGGCGTAATTGATTAATTTTATTGTGGGATTTAAGTTTTGTCTGTGATGATGCCTGGACTTAATTATGGTTACCAGAGATGTAGGAGTCTAGGTGAAGGGGAAGAAGAGGGAGAAAAGAAGGAGAGTGACGAAGGTCAATTTGATGAAATTTTTTTCTTCATGATGAGAGCTTAGGCTTTATGGTTTCCTCCAAAATGGCTCTTTAGGCCTGTATTGACTGGGTTTATTGTGGCGCTATAAGAGATAATATGTACATTTTAATCGAATGGAAATATACAGATAAATATATGATGTGGATATTATAGATAAATGGAAAAAGTAATTAAAATATCAATAAATACATGTGGCCATTGCCTTGGTAATTATTCCAAAGGTTTTTTTTTTGACTAAATAGATGATGTTGCGTCTCTTAAATAGGCAGGCTTTTTTTTTGGCTTCCAACGAGTGTTGTTTGAGTTGCAAGGTTGCTATATGAGCTTAGGTGAATGCCTCTGA
>NEWO01000130.1:1758186-1786707 GCA_003013225.1 Phalaenopsis aphrodite | reverse complement strand
TTTTTTCTTAAGCGAAAGCATGTAACTATAAGACAACAAAATATTTGCATTTCGTATTAATTTTAATAAAATTATTATTGATGTTAGCTTTTGGTTTAGATAAATACGAATTATTTATATAATTTTAATATTGTGTAAGAGTGAAAGTGGATCAAAATCAAATAATTTGGTGACTGTAATTTGCTTTGGATTAAAATTAATGAGCAAATTCATCCATTTAGGGGGACCCGGTTAGGATTGAGATAAAATCAAAAGAATTTGAGTTGATTGTCAGCAATAGCCATATATCATTGATTTTTAATTAGTAAAATTTTGGTATGCATCCTGATTTACATTTAGAGATGAGCATTATAAATCAAATTTTCTTTTTTTTTTTTAAACTTATTCGACGAATATTAGATAATGAAATGGTTGTAAAGAATCTCTGTCAGTAGCCACCACCATGCAACCAACTGCTCTAACAACAGTACAATCCATTAACATCATATGGCACAATAGTCATAACCATCCCCAATTATCGACAATGCTGCTTCTAGCCAAACTCCACACTAAATTATAAAACATCATATGTGTATACTAAAAAATGGTCTGCACGAATCTGAAGACCATCCGATGGTCGGAATAAGAGGGACTAGAATGTCATTTGCACTTCTTTTTAAAACTAATAAGAATATGAGTGAGGGTTGCTTTGTCACCTGTGAGGCGTGTGTGTGTGTGTGTGTTAATTGTATTTCTTCTATAAATATGCTAAGTATATAATTTTTTATATTTTTTACCCCTCCTATCTTCTATAAATAGGAGGGTTTTTTTTGATGTAAGGGGACTTTTGGATCTCCCAACTTATAAAATATTTTCTTTAAGAAATGAAATAGGTCATCGGCCATAGGAACATCCCATTCGCCCTCGATGGGGATAAACTTTCTCTTCTCCTCTCACTTTTCTATCTATTTCTCTTTATCTCTAAATATTTTTTCCTCGGTCCAACACTCTATTTCTTGGGCACGTTCAACCGGATAGATTTGGATTCAACATTCTTTTAGGTGTGGTGAGTTTGGATCGTACCATCGACAAGAAAATTAAGAAAGCATAAAGGGAACTGTCACAATGGAGGTTTCACTCCACTTATTCATCTGGTCACCCCTGCTCTCTCAATTGGTCATCCACCACATTGACCAATGATTTCAAGTATCGTGCTCTACTATAGTTTTGCCTTGGCATCTACTTTTCTTCATGGTTTGTTATAAGAGTTTTATAGCAACATTGTCTTATTTCCTTATTTTTTGAATTTTCTTCTAATCGATCGGCCGACTCATTGGCTGGTCACTATCATAGCAACCAACTGACCACCTCACTGATCAACCACCCCAGCTCTCTTTTTTGGCAACCAAGCGGCAACATCCCAGAAGCCACACATCTGCCCTTAAAAAAATCCTTCCCATGGACTTATAAGCGCCAATAATCTCAGATACACAATGCTACGAGGCTATAACTAGTCATGCATTTGAAGTCATGAAATGATACTAAGCTGCATGCATTGGCGTACAATGGAGGCAAAACAACGAGCGATGGAGAGGCTACCGGTCAATCAATCTCCTGCTTGTCGATCGACCACTCGATTCTGTCTGACCACCATTCTCCAACCCAAAACCGTGGAGGAAGGGAAGATTTATTTACACACCACTCACTTTTTTTTTCAAATATATAAATATATATAGTGAAATACTTAAATGAGCACACACAAGTCATTGTTGATCAAAATTTTATAATTACATGAAATTCCAAACGAAACCTTGTTATATCTAGTGTCTTAGACGATCAAAACAATTATTCCTTATATGCATAAGTTTAAAACTATTTTGTTTGGTATATCAAAAAGTATATCTTAGGTAATTTTGAAGAAATGTATTTGCGCAAAGGATCTGTTCTTCAATCCTCAAGATGTCAAGACTTAGCGAAATCAGGGAGTTCATGCATGTTGATGACCACTTGAGAGTTGGGGAACTTAAATATGGGTAGTATAACCGACAACGACTTTAAATGTCCGATCAGTAAAACACTTTAAAGAGCTAGTGACAAGATGTTTCCTACAACGAGCTCAAGTCTCTAGCTCGGATTAGACAAACATCCGAAAATTATTCGCCACCCGACAATGACAAGCTCCACGAGGGATGCATGATGATCATCTACGACCCAAAGATGATTCGCCACCCGACAATTACAAGCTCTACAAGGGGTCTAAGACAATCATTTTTAATCATAAAAATGATTTGCCATCATGTAGGGGTGTATGTCGATCATCTACGACCCAGAGATGATTCACCACCCTACATCGATAATGAAGGGTGTACGAGAAGATTAACCACTCGACAGTGAAAAGCTCCGCAAGGAGTGTATGATGATCATCTTCAAACCTGGAGACGATTCACCACGCAACAACAAGAAGCTCCAAAAGGGGTGTATGCCGATCATCTACAACCCAAACATGATTTGCCACTCGACAGTGAAGAGCTCCGTAAGGGGTATACAATAATCATCTTCAACCCTAGAGATGATTAGCTACCTGATAGCAACAAGCTTTGTGAGGAGTGCATGATGATCGTCAACAACCTATTTATGATTCGCCGCCCGACAGCGAAAAGATTTGTGAAGGGTGTACGGCGATCATCTTTGATCCTAGAGACAATTCGCCGGAATGACAAGCTTCATGAGGGGTGTACGAAGATCATCTACGACCCAAATATGGTTCTTCACCTGACAATGACAAGTTCTGTGATGGGTGTATGATAATCATCTTTGAACTTAAAGATGATTTGCCACCCGACAGTGACAAGCTCCATGAAGTGTGTACAATGATCAACTTCTGCCCTTGACATGACTCACCGCTCGACAACAATAAGCTCTACGAAAGGTGGAACTTGAGTTGAACGAAAATCATATCCAGAAAATCTAAGAGCATATCTCAAAAAATCAGCTCATCAAAGACCAATGAAAGAGCTGCTAAAACGTTAAGTAAAGGTTGGACCAAGGATATAATATCTTTTCTTTATTTATGAGTTTTTCATTCTTATTGCAGCTTTGCCTTAGAAGAAATAAATACTTGGAGGCTTCACCTATAGACTGAAAGTGTCACCATACTTGTCAGGATAAAAGAACCGGCGTTAGAATCACACCTGCATTCTCCTCTCATCTATCAGCCTCCCTTGGTTGTTCGAATTTTCCTTTGATAGCAGACTTTTCTCCCGACGACTGATTTTTCCTTAGTCGACTAACTTTTCTTATGTCGACCAACATTTCCCTTGACCGCGGAACCCCCAACAACGATCTTTTCCTGCCACGACAAACTTTTCCCTCAAGGAGTGATTTTTTCTTAGTCAGCTGAATTTTCTTCAGTCTACCTACCTTTTCTTTAACAACGAAAAGTTTCCTCCGATGGTCAACTTTTTCTCTGATGACGGACTTTTCCTCTGATGACTGACTTTTCCCTCGACAACTAAATTTTCGTCCAATAACTAACTTTTCCTTCGACGGCTGACATCTTCCTCCGTCCGACCATTGGAATTTGATAAATCCCCTCTTAGAAAAACTTCAAAATGAGAGATCCAGAAGAGGACGATAAAGATGTCAGAACTGAGTGCAAGAAAATGGTTTACATGGAGTATCATTAGCAAATTATGTATTTAACATTTTTTTGATAAATTTTCTTGTCCTTGTTATAGCTGTCACTATCAAAGAGCCAAAAAATTAGAAAACTTAATATGTATAATAAAAAATATTCAGCACAGATCTCATGATGATCCAATGGTCAGAAAAATAGGGACTAAAATGCCTTTTGTTCTTCTCTTGGGGCAAAATATGTAATTTTTATATTTTTTACCCCCTCCCATTTTTAATAAATATCTTCTCTTAGGGCAAAATATGTAATTCCTATTCTCCTCGTTTATCTATCTATCTATCTATCTATCTCTCTCTCTCTCTCTCTCTCTCACAATCTTCTTTCCTTGATCCAATGATCTGTTCCTTGGGCGCGGTCTACCAAACAGATTTGAATTCAACAATAGGTACACCTTTCAACACTGATAAAAGTTGTGAGTTATCATTTCATATTTTAGGTATATTTAGCTCTAAGTTATTATAAATTATCTACTCAGATGTATGGAATATAACTCAAATCCTATCCTCTAATGAATATAAATTTTACATTATTCTCATTGATGAATATATTTTCTATTTTTGGTTGTACTTAAATAAAAATCAGAAACCACAACCACATTTATACAGTCCAAATCCATGGTCAAAACCCAGTTCCAACCACCTATTCAAATCCTCCACATTAACGGTGGAGGAGAATACAACAACCAACACCTCCAACAATAACTTACACATCATGGCATAATACATTAACAAAGCTACCGATACACACCTGAGCAAAATGGAGTGTCCGAAAGCAAACAAAGACACCTCTTAAATGTTTCCAGGGCCCTCATCTAAACAACAAACATTTCCATATCACATTAGCCTGGCCTCATACAAACCGCAACCTATCTCATCAATCTCCCCCACCATCCATCACAAAAAAAAACTTCTCTCCCTTTCAACAACTCTACAACCAAAACCCAACCTACTCAAAACATTTGGATGCCTATGTTTCCCATGTTCAAAATCTAGCCCCACACAAATTTCCCTTATGCTCCACACCTTGCCTCTTTATAGGATGTCCACTCAACCACAAATGATACCATTGTCAAGCTATCAAAATAGAAAAAGTGTACATTTCCTGTCATGTACGATTTTTTGAATCGGAATTTCCATCCAATCAACCTCATACAAACCACCAAACCTGCCCCCCTCCACTCAACCCATATACACCGCCCCTCACCCATGAACCCACACATCAACCCCCTTCAAATTTATTCGTGGATAGAAAATTTCACACATTCTATCACTTTTACAACTTTAGCAATAGTTCAATGTTGTTCTCTACGTTGATTCTATACAATATACCCAAGAAAATTTTCTTCAAAATTAAGTAATCTTTAATGTTGTTCATCGAATGAAAATATCTTTTAATACTTGATTTACAACAACATAAAATTTCTTTTGATAAATATATGTTCCGACTAGGGAACTCTAAAAAATTTAACTACTTTTAGATATTCTTTACTCCATTTTGGTATGATCATTCAAGTGTAATCCATACTAACGAAAAAAGAAAGTTATCAAGAATAGAGAAAAATAAGCTAAATCATTAGTATTACAAAAAAATTTTTAACTCAACATTTTGTGTGATTATTGTTGCTAATTTTTTTTTTATGCAAGGTATCTCATAAATATCTATTTAAGCAAGTACATATAAGCATAGTTGAAGGCGCACAAGATAAATATCTAATTGTCATCTCAGTACTTTAGGCTTACAACATACATAAACTTATAATATCTCTTATCAATCATCATGGATCATTTGATATCTTTGATGGAAGCATCTTTGATTCTCTCAATGGTTTTCTTGAAACACAAAAATTGAAACAACTTAAATTAACATATATTTTCTACATTCTTAACGATGAAAAAAATTGCTATTTACAAATCCTATGCATATTCAATCATATTGGCAAACTGACACTTAGATATTTAGCAGCAGACTAAACCAAGTGAATCTAAGAAAGCTAAATGATGCACTATAATGAAATGTGCTAGATCAAGCCAAGCAAGGCAAAGTAATGAACATCTATGAAAAACAAATTTAGCCAAATAATGCTAATAAGCCTAAGTTAAGAAACCATAAACTATTCGAACTATTCTCAATAGTCAAGTAGTATATAACACTAATAAGCTAAGGTTAAAAAAGCAAACTCAAGCTATTTCGACTAGGATATGCAAATTAAGCCATGGTGGAGAAAGTTTATTGTAAGCTTAACTAAGCCATGCCAAGTGAAATTGCCAATGTCATTAATCGAAGTTAAGCCAAGACAAAGTGCGATAAGCCAATCTCTCAATGTAGCATAACCTAGAGTAGCATAACTAATCTAATTAATGCGAAGGAAGTCCAAGCCAAGCCGTGCAGTATAAACAAGGCCAAATAAAATCAAGCTTAAGCTTAAGGCTATAAAAATGTAAAAGTAAGAGAGAAATGATATATAGATATATATATATATATATATATATATATATATATATATATATATATATATATATATATATGTCAACGTGAAAATCCTATACCCAGTCGACCACATTGATGAAAAAAAACATATATATTTTGAAGCCACAAAATTTTTTTTTACATAATTAGGACATGAAAATATATTTTTAATGTAATCAAACTCTATTTTATTAATATTATTATTAATGCATGTTAGAAGGTTTGTGGTGATAGAGTAATGAGTTAACATCTTAGTGTTGCATGAAAAACCATCACACACAGGTAATTAAAGAGAAGTAAGCAGAAAGAGATACTTCAATTTTTACGTAAAGAATCTTAGAAATGAGAAAAAAATCATGGGTCTAACCTAGTTGAAATAATACACTAGGAATGGTGAGCACACATATCCACCCTTTTCCTAAATTAGGGAATTTAAAGTTACAAAATTGATTATTGTAAATGTACAATAGTTGGTCAACGAGAATTAGTTTGGTTGTAATGAATATAATTTTCGGTGATAGCATGTTGCAAGGCCCATAGTCGGGAGCTGCAATAGCTATGATAACCTTCTGTAAGTCATGGATGTTGGAGTTGAGAGTTGCACTAGTTGTGACAACGTCCATTGGCCGTAGAGGTCAGAGTTAGGACTTGTGTAAGTTATTAACTACATAAATCATAGTTGGTTACGTAGTTCGTAGCAGTGAGATGTGATGATGTATGTAGGCTACAAAGGTGAGAGTCGAGAGTTGCATGAGTTGTAAACCACTTAGGCCATAATTAGTCACTTAGACCATAGTGGAGATTTGTGATGACATTTGTGAACCACAGAGGCTAGAGTCAGAAGTTACACAAGCTGCAAGTCACGTAAGTCATAGTTTATTATATAGAACATAGTGATGAGTTGCGATGATGTTTGTAGGTCACATGGGCCAAAGTCGGAAGCTACACCAGCTGTGAGCTATGTAGGCTGTAGTTGGTCACATGGGTCATAATGGTGAGCTATGATGATATCCATAAGCCACAAATGCCTGAGTCCGGAGTTATACGAGCTCTGGATCACTTAAATCGTAATAGTGAGTTGTGGAGGTCATCTATAGGTTATTGGGGCCAGATTTGGCAGATGTGATGATGTTCGTAAGTGCCATGGGTTGGACTCGAGGGCTGTGATGATGTTTGTAAATTGTAGGAGTCAGATTTGAAAATTTCATGAGATGTAAGTCAGCTCAATCAATAGGTCCTAGTGGTGAGCTGTGATGATGTCATTGGTTCGTAGAGGTCGAAGTTAGGAGTTGCACAAGCTGCACGTCACGCAAGCCGTAGTTAGTTACATAGGCCATATTGATGAGCTGCGATGATATTTGTTAGTTGTAGGGGCTAGAGTTAGGAGCTATATGAGTTGTGAGTTATGTAGGTCGTAGTTGGTCACATAGACTAGAATGACGTGTTTTGATGAAGTTAGTAGGTCATAGAGGCCAGAGGCGTGAACTGCACGAGCTGCAGACCATGTAGGCCATAGTTGGACACATATGTCTTAACGGTGAGGCGCTGGGATGATGTCTAAAAGCCGCATAAGCCGGAGTCAGGACTTGCACGAGTTGTGGACCAACTAGGTTATAATTTTTCACATAGGCTGTAATGATGAGTTGTGATGATGTTCGTAGGCCGCAGAAGCCAGAGTCAGGAGCTACACATGCTATTTGCAACACATGCAATAATTAGTCATATAGATCGTAGTGGTGAGCTCTACATGCTGCAAATGCGAGAGTTGGGGGCTGCAAAAGCATTGGACTACGTAGGCTATAGTTAGTCACATAGGCCAAAGTGGTCTGCTGTGAGTAGAGAATTTTAGGAGTTTAGAGAAGTCACTCTGTTTAAGTTGCATTATTATAATGTATTCGGGATGTATTATTGCAAATTATGTAGGTCACATTGTTACACCATCATCAGAGGTGTGATTGCATCATATTTGTGAATGTTCTTACACAGTCTTCGAGACGCATCACTGTACAGTGTGCTGGACAAGATATTACTTTTCCGGGTGCTTCAATTTTCCACAACGTACGTACGTTGGACTCTGCAATGCACGTTATGACTCCACAAGAGTGTAGTGATGTCAGAATTGAGTGATTTTGGGCTCATTGAATTTGTCTTGTCATGATGCATGATTTAATTATGAGCTCATCAAATTTGAAATCGGTTTGATCTTGCAAATAATGCACAAAAAAACTTCTAAAAGTGGTTCAACAGCTTCGTCTGTGATTGGACTCGGATTGAACCAACTTTAGTATCATTGGGTCCATAATTACCGAAATCAAAATTCTAGATAACTTCAATCATAATTTGGATATTTTCTTCTTCAAAAAACTTTCTCTCTATCATATTTCAAGATCCATGTTTGATAACAAAAATTTATTTATATCATTTCAGTTATTATTGTTCAACCTTCCAGAATCATGAGTGAATTTTCACTAGTCTTTTCATATCAAGAATATTGATCTCTGAAGAGACAGTAGTAGACCCAAAAATGGTGAAACAAACGTCTGTTATGTCAAAGCAATAAACAAACGCATTCATTGCCTTGCACAGATTTGAATTCAAAAAACGCATCACACACACTAATGTTTCCGCTACAGTTTGTTTCGTACGCATGAATTATCGTAACAGAAATCAGCAGCAGACCAAGCCAGCTCAACACCGCATCACCTTCATCCCTCCCAACTTCCCCCTCATGCCAAAAAATAAAATAAATAAATAACAAATACAGAAAATAAAAAAAAAACTAATTAGATAAATAACTAAATAAAATTTAAACGAATAAAGTAACAGCGTACAGTTCAGCTCACTCAGCAAACACAACAGTGATAGTAAAATATCACCAAATACAACCACAGAACTATCTTTACAAATTACAACGCCTTACCAAAACCAAATTTATTATGAAAAAATAATTCGCTCTGAACATCCTCATCCAATCTGGCACAAAACACCCATCCGGCACGCATTTTAATGCAGAATAGGTCGCCCTTAAGTTTTGCATGATATGCCGTACCCTGAATGTTCTGAACTAGATTCATGAAAATGTCGTCTGCAATTTTTTTTTTTTCGGTTTATGGAACATTTCCTTCACTTCTGCTCCAGCCTTATCGCTCCTTCTTTGCGCTTCCTATGTTTTTACCATATTTTAAATTCATGAGAAAGTAAATAATATAGGAGAGACTAACTAATTACCTGCATGATTTTTCCGGCACATCTCTCCGGCGACGTCAGCGGCGGCGGAAGAGTTATCAGAATTATCGTTCTTTCGGGCCGACTGTGCGTTGCTGGCACGTTTAAGGCCCAAGAACTCCTTCCAACGAACGAAGCCCCTGGGCTGCTGGCCACCCTCTCCGCCGTTCTCGAGAGCCCCGAGCTCATCTCGGAGAGTAGTGACCATCGCCGATGGGCCCGTGCTCAGCGGAACCATGTGGCCCTTGAAGAAGAGTTCGTCGGCGGAGATCATGGGCCGGACTCCGACGGCAAACTCGAAGGTTGGGTCGGGCGTTACGATGTCCCGAGGAGGAGGCTTTGCATCTGCGACGAGATCGCTGGAGAAGGATATGCGGGGGCTCGCCGGAGGCGGCGTTCCGTAGAAGGACTGGTGGTCATTTAAGGTATTGATACAAGAAGACATGAGAGAACGTGGTGAACTTCAGGAGTGATGGTTGATGAGGAAGTCGATTTGAGTGTATATCTGTTTGTGTGGCCGAATAAATAAACATCACGAGAGGGATGGGGCCAGGGTGACATTTATAGATGGAAAATTATTCAGATTCGATTCAAAATTTTTTTTTTTACATTCGATTCAAAATTCCTGCCATAAATCACTCTATATTTATAATTTGAATTTTAACATGACCATAATAGATATGTCGACTTGCTTGAATTCGACTGATTGAGGCAACCAGCTGTGTGACGACTATGCTCTCTGAAATACGTGTTGGTCGGCCGAGGCGACTGGTTCAATGTCAATCTCGTCCGTCGCGGTAAAGGTGGCTCGACTGATTAGCCATGATCAAGGATTCTTGTGTGCTTCTCGGTTGGTCGGGTCTGTCGCTCGAGTCTCTGTCATGACGTGTTGGTAGATTCTCGATCACGTGATTAGCAGTAGGGCGATAGGACGTCTTGGTTGTCCAACCGTCATATGGGCCCTTTAGATGCTTTGAGATTCGTGTTGGTGGTTATGGTGTATGCATATTAGTTCCTTGAATTTTCCTGCTCCTTGAAAGTGACAGCTACGATAGAGACAGATAAATTCAAAGTATTCATTGACACTAAAATCAAAAAGTCAATTTAATAATCAATTCTCGTTGGATTCAGTGCCAAATATGTTTCTTTAAATAGTGTGATAGACTTGTCATTGCATTTATTATTGTCATTTTCCCCGGATCAATCGATTTGAGTCATGACCGATGATCATAGGAAACTCCATGTCGACCCTAAGATTCTGACAAAAATGAGCTACGGGCCTTCGACTTCTGTAAAGAAGCTCAAGGCCAGGAAAGAAAAGCGGTTGAGGACCAAAACTGCACCAGCTGATCAAGTCGGCTTAACTGGGGACCTTGAGGGGGTGTTGAAGGTCCACCGTCGGGAGAGCAAGATTCCTGAGCTTGGCATGGGTGCGAGCTCCAAGGGCCAGTAGTCCTTGCTCGTCAAAGTCATCGAGGAGGGAGAAAAGAGACAAGAGGGAGCGGAGATTAGCATCTCTTCTCGGCCAATGTTGCAGGAAGGCAAAGACACCTTGCAACAAAAGAATGGGAGAAGAGATATGGAGACCATCTCTTTAGTGGATAAAATCATGAGTGCATAAAGAATCTTTTTGGCTATCATCGATCTTTTAATAGCTCATTGAAATTTTTAATGTGCAGATGAATCAGTCTAGTCGAAGGGTAACCTAGATGGTGGCATTCGGAAGACGCTGCAGAGACTGCTTTTGCAGTGGCTGCTCTACAGAGCGAACTTGCAGGAGTCATGTCGGTAGTCATTTTGGGAGTATACTGACAGTTCACGCCTTTGCCTTTGTTGGTACTGGACAGTAGCAAATGGAGGATCGACCGCCCTCACTTGGAGCCGCAGGGCAACAGATAGAAGGGACCGAATCCTTATTGACGAGGGTCAGTTTGTCGGTGGGAATGATCGAGGTCGGTTCTTTGTTCCTTCAACGTTCAAGGGCTCGGACGTGGCGACCCTGCATGCAGAGGTTACTGTTTTGCGGGATGGCCTGGCCGAGGTGTTGCACTAGTTGGGGGCACTTCGGGTGCCGACGACTTGCATGAATTGCACCACAAGGCCGACTGAATAGGGAAACTTACGGTAGGAGGGGAGATGGTCCTCCAAAGGTTGAATCGGAAAGGGAATGTCCTGCTGGAGTTCTTGGAAGACCCACTCATTAAACATTTTATTTTAGATTTATAATAAGGCTCTTTGGATATGAAAAGACATTTGAATAAATTTGAAAAAAAAAATATTTATTATTTTGCTCATCATTGAGTAATGCTTCATTTTTGTGTTTGTCCTATAAATACGGTGTGTGACCGTAGTTTCTTACTTTACGCGTTTCAGTTCTTGCATTCGAGCTTTTGATTTTTCCTCTTTTCTTGTTTTGTCCTTCCAACTGTCTTCAGTTTTCTACAATTGCCTCGAACTATTCCCCCACTGTTCGATTCTGTTAAGGGTGTAGATCCTTCATTCTTGATAGAGAATAAAGTGAAGGAGTTGCAAAGGTGGTATATTATGCGAGTTAACGTCACCCTTCAGAAGTTGTCAGGGTCGGCTAGGGCGACATACCTTCTCAATAGAATAGAGTCTTTTACCAAGACCAGTTCAAATAAAGCCTCTGGTTGCCTCTGTGCAATGAGCTCCAAAGCATCTTTAACACAGTTATTATGATACAAGTGATGTCGAACTCCAAAGTTGTGATAATGAGTTCGTTCTTTTCTATTAGTAAGAGCATATTCCGTGGAATATCGATCTCTTTAAGAATTTTTTCTTGTTTAAGTTCAGCAGAGATGGCTTCACCATGTTTACGACGGAAAAAAAGCCCCACTTAATATGAATCGAGGATCACTCGACTTCATATAGGAACAACCAACACATCTGATTCCTAACCTAGGGCTTCCTGTAGGTAAATTAACGATCCATTACATAGGTATCTCGGCTGATCGATACATATTGTCCGACACCTCCACCCCGCGTGAGTGATTGAGCTCACACGCCTAGTTCGGACTAAACATAGGGTCAGCTAAGGGATAAGGAAATTTCACCATCGTGATAGTTGCAGATTCATTCTCTTTATGCTGAAGAAGAGCCCACACTTTCGGTGAATTCTGACGGTGTTCTGGTATGTGCGCCAATATACCTCACAGAAACTTAGTGACGTTCAACACCGGAGAAAGAGGGTAACCCACGAGGATGCCGGCGAGAAGAAGCACCAATGGAAGCCTTTCCCACGAGGTGAAAGAACCGTGCACCTCCTCAAACAACAACGTTGTTTGCTGTCTATCGACGTCGAAGTGCTCTTATTTATCACAATACCACATTTAAGTTTCTAAACAAATTTTGAAATCCTTCACTAATTATGAATTATTGGCAGTCTCTTTACATATATTGTTTAAGTCATTATATTTACTTTTATTTGCACATTATAGAATTTAGTAAACTTAATTTCCATCTTTAGATAGTTGCTGCAATCTTAAGTTAAATTTTCTTAAAATCAAAATTCCTGTATTTCATTTTATTTTTACCTGTTTTCGGCTTCATCGTGGGATTGATACAGGGGTTTTTAAAGAAAACTATATATTATTTAAAAAGATATGTATACTTGCGTAATACCACCAGTAAGAAAACTATTTCTTTAATCATATTACATTTGTTCTCACTAGTCGGTAAATATAATTTGGGTCAAATTTTTGGCATATTAAAGATCATAAATATCTGTGAAATTGCGGGTCGGGTCAAGTGGCTGGGCAAAAGGGAGAAGTGCCCAAAAGGGTGGCGACCGGTTGCTAGGTAGGAGGCTCGGCGACTGAAGGTCTCAGTGAAACTGGAAGCTTCGTCTGGTGTCAGCGGCATCGGGAGTTACGCCGGCAAGATAGGGCGGCGAAAGAAGGAGGCTCGACCGACCCTTAAGATGAAGGATAAGGAGGTGGTGGCTCGTCCTGTGGCTGGAGGAGCTCCAGCGAGTGAGGGAAGTCTGGCGACTGGCTTTGCCGACGAAGAGGGAGATCTGGCGAGGTGAGAGGGAGATCTGGCGAGGCGAGAGGGAGCTCGAGCTAGGTTTCATGAACAAGGTGACGTCATTATAAGGGTTTCAAGATTCGGGGGGAGAGAAGAGCCGGTGTGAGGTTAAATAGGTAGGATTTATTATTATTATTATTATTATTATTATTATTATTATTATCATTCACGTATTTTTCATCTAGATATGACATCGTGGTGAAATGAACGTCCCCTAGATAAAGTCAATGTTCCAGAAGCACTTATGCATCCCGTTTCGTCATCCGGGGCCGTTCGAACCATTTTTCTGTAATCGGATACAAAATAATAATTCACGCATTTTTAGCCCGTATGCGAAGACATATCGAAACGAACATCCTCACTAGGTACATTTGACATTCCGAGCACATCGCATGGTTCTTTTCATTGTTCGAGGTCATCTGGACAACCGCGTCAACAGTTATGCCAATTCGACCTAGTTTTGTGCACGCCGCGGTGAATAATATTCGCTGACTCGATCAGAGTCGTCTAACGTGCAAAATGCTGACTGGCCTTCGCCTAAGCGAACGCCAAAGCTTAGCAGAATGCCTTGGCTACATGCCCCTCAACATGTGCCAAAAGGTCTTGAGTGGGTTTCTAAACTAACGGATGTCACATATATGTTGTAAGCTATCCCGAGTCATGCAGACCGACATTCTACAGTTGCAACATCAAAATTGATGCCAACAAGCTTCTCTTTTGTACTATTTCCCACTTTTCGTTTGTGGCATATCCACGATCACCACACCACCTTTTAGAATGTTAGATCCTAATTTGTTCTTTGTGAATACCCTTCAAGAGTTAGGGTCAGATGAAGGAGGGGAGAGAGGGAGAGTAGAATAATTTTAGAATTACTTCTAAAGTGATTCAGGAAAAGCGGTCCCTTTGTTCCTATTTTTACTTCCTATTTATAGAAGAGTATTATGTACAATTACGGAAAGAATGGAATGCTTATAGAAACTGTCCTTAATACATTGAATACTCTTATTAATTGTATGAATTTCATATCAAATATGTATTTACAACTTGAATTTTAATATGGAGGTAATTGATAGACTTGTTTGCTTGAATTCGGTCGACTCATGCGATCGACTCAGTGACGACTATACTCTCTAAAGTACGTGTTGGTGGCTGAGATGTCTGGTCGTACGTCGATTTTGTCCGCCGTGGTAAAGACTTGTCGACCAATTAGTCACGATCAAGGATTCTTGCTTGTTTCTCAGTTGCTTGGATCTGGCGTTCGAGTTTCTCGCCATGACTTGTTGGTCGATTCTCGACTATGTGGTTGGCAGTAGGGCAGTAAGACGTCTTTATTGTCCGACCATTATCTGAGCTCGTCAAAAACTTTGAGATTCATGCAGACAGTTGTGGTGTATACAATATCAAAATATATTTATCACTTTTTAATACTTATAAGTGTGATTTTCTTATGTGAAATTAAAGATTTGAATGTTATAAATATTAAAAACAAAATTTAAATGTTTGAGATGCAAATACATATAAATTGGGTGGTAAATGTTTAAAAAAAAAAGCTGAAAAGGGCGATAATTTGAATGGGTTGAAAACATACTTTTCTTCCTGACTATGTATAAATAGAGCGATAAAATTCCTTAAGCTGCGACAGCGATTTTAATCGCGTCTAAAATTCTAGCAGCGGTTTATAAATAATTGCCGATACACAGCGCCACAAAGCCCTGACCAATAGTATTAGAACCACCACCGCAATATACATGATCTCTAATATATATTTACATATCCAACACCTAAATTTTCAAATTTACATTTATACGATTTTGGTGTCATTTTGTGCTGAAAATGTGTATTTTACTTTTAAATGTAAGTAACAGTGATAATTTTGATGTGATATTAGGAATTTAAGTTTAATGCTTGAAATTGTGAAATTTAAGTGTTAGTTAATTAAATACAAGATAATTTTTTAAAATTTTGGTGAAACAATAATTTAGGGTTTGGTGGGCGGGAGGTAAATTATTAAAATTTTATAATTATTAAGATTAATATCTAATTCAAGATGAGCAATTGCCCAACCTGAAGTGGGTGTCCCCCGAGCTCGACCATATTGTCCAACCTGAGTTTCTTTTGAGCTTTCCCTGGGCTCGATCTTATTGCCTAAATTGGTGATTAAAATGAGGCAATGGGAAGAGCTAGCTCAAAGAAGAGAAAATTTCATCGTTTAGCAATAAGAAATCTATATAAGAGTATGTGCCTACAAATTGCTAAATTGCCTAGCCGGCGAATTGTTGAATGGAGTTCACCTACTGAAGTGGTTAAATAGAGACCACATGTCGATCTGATTATATTCATTCCCCTCAAAGGAACATCCTAACTCTCCTTTGTGAGTGCGGCTATCGGAAGAGGCTATCATGAATAGAAGAAACATGTGACAATCCATCATTAAAGACATCATCTGACACTTGGGACGCAATCTTTTCAACCAGACACTAGGGATAGGCGTCGTACCACTAACATCATACAGACATTGCAGTCCTTTCATCAAGACACTAGAGAAGGATGTTGCAAAGTACAAAATTTGTTAAGTCGATTATTTTATTTTCTCCCCTTAAGTATAAAAGAGAAAGAAATGGAGATGTAGGGGATTCCAAATTTCCTCTCTCTCTCTCTCTCTCTCTCTCTCTCTCTCTCTCTCTCTCTCTCTCTCTCTTTTAAATTGTGTAACTCAGGGAACATTTGAGGTGCTCCACTCTTCTGACTTAATTAAAATAGGAATTTAATATTTTCCCTAAGGTTCTCTCTTAAGGCATTCATCCATCTTTTTCTTATTTTTTTCTATGATACAAGGTCTTTACCGAGTTATATGCACTTACAAACAATACGCCTCAAAAGGATTCAACTTCCTAAAATTTGTGGCGAGCATGAACGTTTGCCTTCAAATTGAAATTATATATAGACATCTCCAATGAAACAACAAAGATCGAATTAGAGAATCCTTCACGAAGTGAGAAAATATATCCTTAAATCTTTTATTTTTACATTGTTTCAATTGCAGTATCTCTTATTTGTTAAATATAATTTTTCATTAGTACTTTCCTTTTTAAAATCAAAGAATTTGTCCATCATAAGCAAGTTTCATAAGAGGGAAAGAAAAACCGTCCAAAGTATTAGACCCTACTCGACTCAATAGTCGATTGCTAGAGACAACATTGGAAAAACTGTTTCCAAAATATAACTCATTTCAAAAAAGGATGAAGTCATTTATCCTATGGATTGAATTCCATGATATCTTAGCTTAGGTAAAGTTGAAAAATTATGAATACTCCGTACAGGTCAGCTAGCTAAAGTGCTCACATGCAAAAGATAGTCAAAATTTAATAAATGTCTTAATTCCTTTATGATAGTTATGGCTCATGTACCAGATAAGAGATAAATGCTAGAGCGGAACAGGATGAGCTAGCGTAGCGGAGCTCGCTAGCGGAGTGGAGCAGAATTTTGTAATTTTGTACGCCAGGGTTATATAAATATGTTGTGTTATAGCCCTAAAAAGAATTTTTGGACTCTTATTTCATGAAATATAAAGAAATCACTGATTCCGCTCCCAAAGACGTAGGCAAATTGCTGAACCTCCTTAAATCTTTATGTTTTCTTCTTGATTTCAATGATTCTTGCGCTTTCTTGGCTTTAATTATTAACACTTTATAACTAAATTATATTATAAGGAAACAACACATCTAATCGCTTAAAAAAGAGAACAAAATTTATTTCTTACTGATAATACTCGAGGGACTCTCCGTTTAAGATCATCGATTCAACTATAAAATATCTAAAGGTAAGTTGTAATGCCCCTATGATGGAATTCTTAGGTGTAGCCAAAGTGCTCCCAGGATATTTCCATTTAGAACTGCTAAGAGCCCTCAGATAGATGAATAGTCAGTACATAGTGAATTACAACACTCATTTTTACCAAAATAGTTTTAATTTGTATCAACGGATTAATTTTTTGGAAAAATGAAGTATGCTATGCACTTGTCTTATAGAGACGAGCAATGTGTAGCTTCATATTTTTCATTCTCTTATTCTTTCACAACTATCGAAGAGATAAGAGAAACATAGAATTAAATGTATACGCTAGGGGTGCAAATGAGTCTAGTCGGCTCTATCTCAACTCATTAACAAGCTCACGAGTTGAGTTTATCAAGCTACGAGCTCGATTTCGAGCTCAAACAGGAGCCATTTATTAAACAAACTCGAGCTTGTCCTGGCTCGGCTCACGAGCCGGCTTGACTAGCCTTACACTAGTTATTTCGATGTGTGCACTTTCTAGCGAGCTCTGGCTTTCTCCTCGTTCTCCTCCTCCTCTAGCCACCAATTCCTTTTTAGACGAGCTCCTTTGAAAATTGAGTTTCTAGCCACCCACCGATGTGGATGAGTCGAGCCCACCTGCTGAACTTGCTGAATTGGGCCCACTTGCCGAAGTGACCAAATTGAGACCACATGCCGAGCGACATGAATCGAGCTTACTTATCAAAGTGGCTAAATTTAGCCTACTTGACGATTTGATTTTACTTATTCCCCTCAAAGGGCATCCTAGCCCATCTGTGTGAGGGTGGCATCCTAGCCCATCATGATTAGTAAGAACATCTTTATGTCAATTCATTATTAAAGACATTACCGGATGCTTGAGACTCAATCTTTTCATCTAAGCACGAGAGATGGGTGTCGAACCGAAATCACTTGATACCCACTTCGGGGTCTTTTCATTAAGACACCGGAAAAGGGTGTTGTAAGGTACAAGATGTACTACATCGATTATTTCATTTTCTTTTTTTTTCCTTGTCTATTAAAGGAAAGGAAAGTGAGATAAAGGACATTCTTGATCTCTCTTTTTCTTTTTCCCTATAAAATTTTGTAACTAAGGAAGCCTCTGGGGTGTCGCGCTCCTCCGACTCATGGTAGATAAGAATTTAATACATCTCCCAAGGTTTCCTCTCAATATCTCATTTGTTGCTCTCATTCTTTCTCTATGATACCAGACCTTTACGGAATTATATGCTGTCACGAATAATATGAGACTCTACGTCTCAAAAGAATTCAATAATGAACGAGAATTGCTCATTGAGTGATCTTGGGGAGGTGGATTATTGAGTTGGTGGTTGGTAGTTATCTGAGGGGCGGTGGGATGGATTGGGTAGAAAAGACAACAAAATTATTGGCGAAGTGTATAATTTAATATGAATGATGGGACGTCTCTTGGTTTAAATCTATCAACTAGAGTTTCAAAATTATGCATCAACAGAGGCAAGCAATCATATTGCGGTTTCTTTAGGCTGTTGAGGTGTTGTAGATGACTAGAAGAACGAATAAAGCTGTGAGAATAACTATTAATCACTGGCACATGCAAAAGACTATTTCCTACCATGGAGATTGGAATTTATTTAATTTATTTAGCTTTTTTGACTCACACAAAAACATGCGTTTTACCTTTGAATTCATTAACATCTTGTGATTGAAGGTAAAACACTCAACTTTTAGGCCAAATGGGCTGCAGAATGCAGTTTTGAAGTTTTAATGTTGGTTAATTTGTTGTATTTTAGCATTTATTTAAATTATTTTAAGTCTTTTTAATTTGTTACGATTAATTCATATTTAAATTAATGTCATAATGTATAATATAACACTTAACTATGAGTTGACTATTTTTTTTTTTAATGTGTAAAGTGTTCTAATAAATTTTAAGTTGATAGAAAGTGGGTTGAAAACATTTAAGGGATAGGTTATTACGGCCAATATCTTTAATCCCATGTCAAAATAATGTTCTAATAAAGTTTAAATCGATAGAAAGTGGGTTGAAAACACTTAAAGGATAGGTTATTACGACAATTATCTCCAAACCCATGTCAAAATAATGTTCAAATGTTGCTCAATCTCTCTCCCTTCTTGGGGAAGCCACATGAGAAAATAACTCATTAGGAATTTCATGCTTAATGTTGCACAGCGGGTAGAATGATATATTATTTATTAGCATTATATGATAATACAACATACATATAAATAAAAGATAAATTGATGCAGCGGAGAGTGAAGTTCTACATGAGAAAATTGAACGAGTAAAAATAGTGATATCTAAACCAATTTAAAATGATTCTACTATGTTGATGTATGTTACAAGATTTTTGCGACGCTTGAGTAGCCAGAAGCAATATTACACAAGTGGGGGCTATTAACATTATATTCACTAGGAAAGTGGCATAATATGTTGAAGAAGTGGTAGTGATACAACTGCTGTGAAAGAAGATCTGTGATAAATGCCATGTGTCATAAAATATGATGTCAGTGTTGCTGGTAGCGGCAACACGACGCAGTGGGCTGACAACGTAGATCAGATATCAGTGGACTAGCGGTGACACGACGACGGTGGTTCGAAAGCGATGATCATGTAGCAGTGGTCTAGCGATGAAACCGACTTGATGGCGGTGGTCCTGCAACAGTGACTAAGTTAGCCGACAACATGTATTTGGAGATAGCAACAACCATATGGCGGTTGTCTGGAGGAAATGATAGTGTCGGTCGGGCAATGGTAATTCAACAATGGTAGTGATCCGAAAGCGCAATGGGAGTGGTCAAGAAGTGGTGGTCTGATGATTGTGATTATCAGACAATGCTGGTCCGATGGCAGCAATGAAGGTGGCTGACAACTGTGGCTTGGAGATGGTGAAAACCCAACATAACTGGTTCTACTGCGACAATAGTGGTGGTAGGGCAACTGTGGTCTGACAATAATGATGACTCAATGATAGTGGCCCGGTGTCGACAGTGGTGGTGTTCAGGCCAACAATGGCGACGGACAGACAATAGTGGTCTACTTGTGGGAACCGAGAGTGGTCCAACGATGGTCGTGATCCGACTATTCAACGTTGGAGGTGATCTGACAACAGTGGTCCGGTGGTGGTCGGGCAGTGGTGGTTTAGTAGCAGTGGCGACCAAAAGGCAATAGCTAAGTAGCAACGACAGTGTCCAAATGGCAGAAGTTTGACATCGACAAAGGTTAGATGATGGCGGCAGTTCGGTGCTGATGGAGCCAAAACCCTCAAGAGCTAGCTTGCAGCTTCTTTAGCCTTATGCTTCAGAACGTGGCCTCTCTTCATGAAGAAAGTGAGAATCTATTTATTGATTTTCGGAGTGACATCTTTCATAACGTCTGCATTAATTCAACTCGCTTCATCAGATGACCCAAAGTGATTTACTTGATCAGATATAGTTTTATAAGTATTTGAATACCTTAATGTTGTCGATCTTAAGTGCTATTAAGCTCGTTAGATTCATCTCGTCAAGAAGTTTGAATTGAATATGAACGTGTCATATTTAGAGATCATTCTGCTCAAGTTCCAAAACTTTTTTTTTTATGCTTTAAGTGCATAATCTCGACTCACTTGGGCTCAATTCAGATCATTTTTTTTTGTCATTTGATTCGTCTTACTAATACACTTCACTTAATCATATTTGCCAGTGTAAACAATCCTAAATTTAATTTTTGAAGTTTTCAGCCTAAATGTGCTTTGAGATTCGTGCAGATCAGTATATTTCTTTTTTGTGAATGTATCACTTAGTATTACAGTTATTTCAAAGCAAATTCATTACGACGCATAAAAAATTTTTATGTTTAGCTCAGAATAATCTTATCTAAATATGACCATTTCATAAGAGATGCATAATTAATTATAAATAATAACATGCTGAACAATTTACATGCTAATCAATAGCCGAGCTGCTTGATTCGTATAGCGTTTTTCTGAAATTTATCAATTAGTAGATTTGTCTACAGAAGATGAAAGAAGCAGTCGTGGTTATCTGTGTAAATCAATTGCTGTTCGGCTTTTCTGGCGTATTTTGGGCTTTTCGTTATATATAAATTTGGATGATAGGACTCGTCACTTTCTAAACATGCTATCCCAATCCCCCAAAAAAGGGAAAAAAGATATAAAATAATGTTTTTTGCTATTTGGCAGAGCCAACTCAGTGGCGCCATAAACAGTGTGCTAGGATGATTGAACAATGCTTTCGCATCAATTTATTCCTGTTGTTTGGGCTTAAAGAGCATTTACCATTCTCATGTGCCACTAGAAATAACAAATATATTTGATATATAGATTATTTATAGGAGGACAGTTCTTCTATTTTATTATTTACTGAATTTTCTATGCATATTTGCTTGACTAATTGGCATTCTAAAATAGAACTTGAAACCACTGTAGTGTAAAATTTTGGAAAATAAATTTATAATTATCTTTCATATAAGTTAAAAAAATAAAATTCATAAGATCTTATATTTAATAATATGTAAATTTTCCAATAATTATTATGAGTGAATACCTTACGACCAAGAAACTTATTAGATCTACATATAACAGAGATACTCAAGCAGAAGATGAAAGTGAAAAAAGAAACATTAATTGTGATTTGGACTTTGCTACAAACTTATGTCAAATGCAGTAGCTTCTTTGTCATTGATTTGTTGCTTGAAAGCATCTGTACTAGTATTTCTTCTCATAAGGGGAATGGGAAAATGGGAATGAAATAAAATAATAATTAATAATAATATAGGTAGTTATAGGAAGATTCATTGATTATAGCTCTAGCCTCACATAACCAAATGACTATCATCGGTTGTTAGAGCATCTTAATCAGACTAGCATACGAAGCATGAATTCTCAACTACTTTTTTTTTTAAAGATAGAATGTAAATTTAAATGTGTTATTCATAAATATTTAGTTTATTTTGTCAGCAATTATCGTCATATATATATATATATATATATATATATATATATATATATATATATATATATATATATATATGTCACATTCCATCTAATTAAGAAGAAGGGCCAAGTAAACTCCCTTTAATCACCAGATAACTCCATTAACTTCATATCATCTAGCTCACCTGGAGACTATTTCAATTTTAACTAACCACAAACATAATCAATCCCATTTATCTACTTTATATTTCGAAGTGGGGCTATTCTTGCATCATCATCATCATCATCAACATGACCCTATTTGTACGATCATGTGCTACCTATAAGTCATGATCTAAAAACATCTCGTTTGCTTGCATGATTTTTCATACACAACCTCATCATTAACTTTATGTAATTCCATATCCAAAAATGGCAAAAAAAAAAAAACACTGAGAAAGCTACATGAGTAGAATTCTATTATTACACAACAAGAACACTCTATTTCACAAAAGAAGACGGATCTCAGTCTACTAACGAGAGCATCATCAAAAGAAAAACTAGACAAAAAAAATGATGCCAACCAAGCCAGTATTCCATTGCGTCACCTTGAATGGAGTAATTTGATCTTTAGAAACCTCCATAATTACTATGCCAACTATCTTTCTATATATGTTGACTCATATGACACTTTATTATTATATTATCTACACTTTTAGAAAGGTAGTTACTATTCTTGCATCTCTATATATACTAGGATATTTGCTCTAAGTAATTCCTTATACTTTCGATTAACTCTTTACTTTGAGTTAAGAAAAAAAGTTTATTTATTATTAATGTAAGCTATCTTAATTGATTAATTGGTCTTTTAATATTTTATTTCTTAGAATATATGAAAAAAACTATTCCCTCTTGCTGATTTTACATTATTAATTTCTTATAGTTAAAAACATAAACAACCAAAATGCTTTTGCAGACATTTTAAAAGTTATTAGTGGCAGTTGTAATCATTGCAAAAACCTTACAACTATTTCAAAACTATTGTGAGTTCTAAGCTTCTCTAAAAAAATTTTCACAACTCTTAGGATGTTGTGTAAAACAATGGGAAAAACAATTAACACAACAAACAAACAACTAAACGCTGTGCAACTTACATAGTTTGATACAAATTCGCCTACGACCATGATAAGAGGTTATTCTACTATCAATAGTTGGAGAGAGACAAAATCTGTGGAATTAGAGTTACAACTCAACACCCACAAATCCTTCATAATTCTGCATATAAATAAGAGAGGATTAGGATAAACAAAATAAGAAAATTTTAGAAATAAAAAAGAGCATATATTTAGATATCTTCAAATTAGATTATCTAATATCATTCTTTCTAATTTACGAGAACTAGATTTTAATACTTTCTATAATAATCTTCACATATTCTCTTACTTTCAGATAAGTGAGAGATGATCAAAATGACATCCAACAAGACAAAAACTATGCCAAAATGATTTCCAACATACCCCCCTCTCTTAAAGGGATCAGGCCTCACTTAGTTCTTTAAAATGCTCGAATAAACAATCAATCATGAGCAAGAATGTTCACCAACTTCTGCAGTGGGTGAACTTCTGGACTGATAGTACCTTTGTGTGCATGTATGCTAGATTCTCTTTCGTATCTATCATCTTTAATAAAAGATTTTCATCATTAATCAAGTCATTAATGAAGTGGTACCTCATATAAATATGATTGGTACGAGCATGGTGAATTGAATTTGTGGCCAAGATTATCACACTTTGAAAATCAGAGAACATCATTAAAGATTCCTAATCAACCCCTAAGTTTTCCAGTAGGCCCAACCCCCATATCTCTTTCTTCATCGCCTCGTGACTTTCATGTACTTAGCCTCTATAGTAGACAAACCAACAGTATATTAAAGTATCAATCTCCAACTGACTAGAACTTCCGTCAATGTGAACAAATAGCCAGTTGTAGACTTAAGCTTATTCAAACCACCTACATAGTCTAAATCATTATAACTTACATAGAAATATGTAATTGATGTCCGTCTTTCAAACACCAAGCTTACACCAAGTGCACCCTTCAAATGCCTAAAAGTATTCTTCACAACTTGTCAGTGATTCCTTCATGGATCATGCTTGAACTTGCTCACAATACAAATAAAAAATACACATCATGACATATATCATAGTGCCCACTGCATTAGCATAAAAAACAGATCACATATCCTTTCTTTTCTAATTATCATTGGGACACTGATATGAACTCACCCAAAAATGAGATTCAATGGGTAGACTCACCATCTTCCTTGAGTCATCGACCTCAAACTTTTTAAGTACCTTTTAAACATTTTCTCCTTGGGAGAGTCAAACCTTTCTAGTTGTCTTGCCCCTGAGAATTTTCATGTCTGGAATTATTTGGGCTTAACCTAACTCCATCTCAAAATGTTTGTATAGTTGCTTCATCTTATCAACATTACTTTGACTAGAAGATGTAAAAAACATGTTATTAACATATTGAAGAGAATGAAGGATCACACAGTTGACCAACCTTTTAAAATATGCACAACGATCATATTAGCTCCTTGTTTACTCCAGTCCTAACATGAAGTAATCAAATTCTTATAATATTATCATGGTGATTTTTTCAACCCATATAAATGCTTGTCCAATATATAAATCTAGTTTTTTGAGACTTTATATCTTGGCAGCTACAACATATAAATCTCATCTTGCGATGTCTGTGTAAGAACACGATCCTTACATCAAGTTGCTCTAAAGTTAGATCATACTATGCTACAAGTGCTAAGATAATACGAATCAAGAAATGCTTGACCATTTGAGAGGAGACTTCATCATAGTCAATCACATTTCTTTATGCAAAGCCTCATCCTACTAATCTTATTTTTTTAGTGCACATCATCTCTATGAGATCACTCTTTATTTGCATAAACCCATTTGAAACAAATGACTTTCCTTCCAGGAGGAATCTTAACATACCTCTTAATAGCATTCTTCAGAAGAGAGTACAATTCTTCATCAACTGCCTACTCTCCAAAGCTCATCATCTTAGCTCTCAATAGATTTATTATACTGATAAGGGAATCCAACCTTAATTTTTAAAAGTAAAAAATGCAATATGATTACTTAACCATGTTGGTTTTAGAATATTCTAATGCCTGTTTTGGCTCCTACTAATAGAATCTTGAGCAGGAACCATAACATCTTCTTTTAAATCCTATTTAGCACTGTTAATCAATACCTCTTGAGTTGCAACTAAATCAGGTACCTTAGTAGAAGTGGGCAAATTTTGTGAAATAAATAAAGTTGCACCAAACTCTAATTTCTAGTTCATAAAAGTGGTCCTAGTAGAGCACTTCGCCTGATTTAAGTCTCAAGACTGTAACATGCCTGATTCATTAAATGTAACATCCTTAATAATGATGATCTTCTTTAATGACAAATCATACAACTTGAGGCCTTTGAATCCACACTTCAGGCTAATGAATATAGCTTATTTTGCAAGCGGTTCTAGTTTATCATTCTACACATGGTAGTAAGATGGACACTCAAACTTTCTCATGTGCTCATAATCTCTAGTAGAATGTCTCAACCACATCTCCTTTGGGGTCTTCTTCTCAAAACCTATAGAAGATAGATAATTCTTCCAGTGACAAGCTTAGTCTCTCAGCTCAGTAGACTCTATTTAACTCATCATTGGCCAACATACAATGAACTTTCTCTACTAAAGTTTGGTTCATCCTCTTTGCCACTCTACTTGCGAGAGTGTTTCTCGAATAGTGAAGTGATGCTCTATTCTACCTCTCTGACACTCTTGCAAGTTTGCATCATATGTGTATTAACATTTATTGTATTATTTGACACACCATATATTTTCATCAGTTTGAGTCTCAATCCACTTTTTCGAAGTTATGAAAATCACCAACACCTTGCACATGTGCTTCATGGTGTACACTCATATATATCTAGAGCAATCATCAACAAAAGACTCAAAATATCTTCGATCATCGAATGATTTCATCTTTGTCGAACCCCAAACATTTGTGTGAATGTACATTAAAATATTCTTTATATTACAAACGCCAGTACCAAATGATACCCATGTCTTCTTGATAAACACATAATATTTATAGAAATCAAAATTGCAGGTGCTTTCTCTTTTGATCAATTATTGTTTCACCAAAGTTTGAAATGAAGTCTCCATAACATGAGCTAGCTTCATATGTAACAATATGGTGGCGTCAAAAGAATCATCAGTAATAGCCACAGTTCCAATCATTGTACTACCTTCAAGTGAGTAAATATTGTGACGACAAACTTTCTTAAGAAAAAATGGTATTCCATGTCATATCCTCAGAACTCTTGCCTCAATAACTAACTTGTAGCCCCTAACCTCTACACCCAAACTAATAACAAATTCTTTCTGATATCCAAAACATGTCTAACATCAATCAACATCATGTATCTTGATAATGACACGACATACATTAATAGTATGATAAGCTTGATCATTATCTATATTCACCGCACTGCTATCCAACTTCTTGTACATACATAACCACCCTTGATGGGAATAAATGTGATACATAGCACCTGTGTCTAGAATCCAACACGAATTATATGCATATACATTGCGAGAAACTTCAGATAATGATACATTTGAATCTTCGCTTCACTCTTCTCCACAATAAGATTGGTTTTTGTCTTAGAGGAAACTATTTCCATTCTTCTTCAACTTCAGACAATATTTCTTCTAAGGGCAGTCTCTAAACAGAAAGCACACTGATTTTTCCCAAGAGTATACCCACGAGACTTATCCCACTTTTAAAAGGTATCACCGTTGTCACCCTTCTTTGCCTAATTTTTCTTCTTCTTAGTGTGCCACATTGGAGTGTAGGTGTCTTAGTTGAATTCATCTTTGTGTACTCTTTGTCTCTTCCTCGGAACTCATGTTTCAATGAAACCTTAGTCACCTCGTCCTAATTTAAGACCTCCACCCCATGAATGTGTGTCATCTTAAAGTTTTCATTGTCATCCAGAAGCTGATTCAACAAAAGAATTGCATTGTCTTCATTTCCAACCTCTTCGTCTAGATTTAACAAAGTTTTCAAAAACTTCTTAAAGTTTCAAGTGCTTATTAATAGCAACCCCATGTCTCATCTGAAACATATGGAGTTGATGCTTCATATTGAGACGATTCTCAATGCTCTTCATAAGATATTTATTTTCCAACATCTTCCACAAATTTCATGTAGAAGACTTCGTAATCAACCCTTATTTGATCTCCCGAGATAATAAATTTTAGATCAAGTCACAAGCACTTGAGTTCATTTTCAACCAATCATTTTCTGACGTATCTCCAGAATTTTTATCACTATCATGAACTTTCTCCAGATTAAAAAAAACACAACAAATCCATTACTTCACACTTCACATGCTAAAAGTTCCTTTGTTATCAAATTTTGTCATTCGATCTTGACAAGAAGTGTGACCATATGATGAATCAATGTTTTTTTCACCTTTGTGGTAGATGTTGAATTACCCGATGACATGTTATATTATCCATGACTTTAATATATCTTGCAGCCTAACTTACTCTAATCTCTTAATATTGTGTTCACATTTTCATCAGAATCGCAGTCCTGTGTTGATGGAATCATTAATGAGGCTTTGATACTAATTATTGTGCAAATTAATGTGATAAACAAATCCACACAATAAAAAATCAACCAAACACAGTATGACTTACGTGGTTCGACACAAATCCACAAACGATCATGGAGAAATGTTATTCCTCCATCAAATTGTGGGGACAACACCTACAAATCTTCTATAATCTCTCATATAAATAAGAGAGGGTCATTGTATACATATTAGAAATATTTTAAGTATGGGAAATATCATACATTTAGATCTCCTCAAATTAAGTTTCACAATATTGAAAATTCATATAATTAGATCTCCCAAAATGAGGTTACCTAATATTAATATTTCTTTTATACACATTTTCTAATTTTAAATCATTAATTTTTTATATATTTTATTACACAGGAAGCATTATCATAGTGATTTAAGTTGTGGTTATTAAAACCATTAGTGGGTTGCATTTGTAGCGGCAGTGCTCACAATGGTTAAAACTGGTTCAAAAAATAATTTGAAGGAAAATAACTTTTGTTCTGCACCCCATTTATTATCCATAATAGAAAATCGCCGGTACTCAGAGAAGCGAAAAGCTTTTTTCATAAATTCTTTTCTCGGGTTAAATTGTTAGGAAATAATGCTGAGATGCACAATGCGTTTTGAATTTGAACGCTTTAAAAAATATCAGTGATCAAAGAAAAAAAAA
>NEWO01000130.1:1729404-1757526 GCA_003013225.1 Phalaenopsis aphrodite | reverse complement strand
TAAAAAAGTTGATATAATTGCTTCCAATTATTAGCAAAGTGGTGGTTGTACTTAGCTGTAGAGATGATCGGGATCTGCTTACACAACGGTCGTGGTTTATTAGGAGCCGCAGGTACGTGGTGCAGATGCGAAGCCATTAATTAAAACATCGCTGCCATTGCAGAGCTCGAATTCATGTCGGAATGTAAGTTATGAATGCTGAATTGGCTCAACAATCACCACTGAAATGTATCCGTTCAAATTTAAAGCAGGCGTGCAGGAAATTTGTAAGAGAGAAGATGGTGGTCCTAAAATGTTGATTAATTGCAAGAGAAGGTGACGTATCAGAGAAAATTATTACAAGTAGATTTATGGGTTCAATTTAATATAAGATATCTATATATAAATGAACTTTTCTATACTTACGCATTCACCAAATGGTGTGAACTCGTGAAAAATAGAACTAATAGGAATATTCCGGCTAAAGTTTTGTAGAAATGGACCTCAAAGTTAACTATTGGACTAACATTTGGATTAATATAATATAATTTAGGAATAATTAACTAAAATTTATATCGTGCTCTCAATGATTTTCAGATTCTTCCACAAATTTATGTCGAGATATAATTATAATACATTTAGTCAAGCGTAATTTACTTTTTTTTATATATATAAATAGTAAAATGTAATATTTTTTTCTTATGTTGCTTAGGCAATTTAGTAAAAATTAAGATCTTGTGCTAGTATATGTATATACTATATGATTAAATACCTTTTTGTTGATACACAACTAATATTATCCATGTATCTCTTCCATAATTTATTACCTACTTATTTATTTTTATCTTCAATATTATGAACCTACTAAAGTTACAGTTTATTTTTGCAATCAGAGCACCACTAGCCGCCCCCCAATAAATATAGACTAATCATCTTACAAAACAAGTCAATAAACTTCACTCAACTGCTCACCTATGATAGGGGATACACATATTCTAGCTCAGAAAAAGTTCCTTATGTCAAACATTAAGAACAATATCAACCTTCAACATACAACAAAAGAATTGTTCCATATGGCATTCACAAATACTCAAAAATTTTTGTTAAAATTGATTTATATGATTCCTTGAAGGTATCATTTCATGTCCTACAAAACAAATTATTCAAGTAGATTGATCCATCATAACCAACAACACCTATAACAATTGGATGTTAATAGACTAGAATCTGGCAGCAACCCTCTATTATATCATCTCCTTCTCTTTACTACTTGATGTCCTAACCCTCAACACTTGTGAAGCAATGTGTACAACCGTTGAAAGGAGTCTTCAATCTACAAAACTAATCAAAAGTTATTTAATTAATAAATGAGCTACACCAAACAATTATGAAAGACCAAGCTGTGTACCAATATATCTCTACAATCAAACAAAAAATTGATGTTATAGTTGCGGCAGGATCTCCCATGGAAGCTAAAGACATTATCTACTATACTTGATGTCATGACTAAAAAATACATGAACTTGATGTCATAAACGCCTTTCTATAGAGTGTTATCGATGAGAAGGCTTATATGGCACAACTACAAGGATTTCAAGATCACGAATATCCTAATCTTGTGTGCCTTCTCAAAAAGTTTATATATGGCCTTAATATAACACCAAGGCAAAATTAGTTCTAACACAGTTTATCCATCATTACACATCCAAAAGTAGTTCAAAAAGATCCATGTACATTCTGATCTATGTAGATGACCTTATTATCATCATAAATAATGACAATTCAGTATCAGATTGTATCATCACACTATAACAAAAGTTTCATGAGTCATATAAATAGTCTCTCCTACATCTTGGGAATTCAGACAATATATACCAACAATGGAATTCACCCCAATCAAAATAAGTACCTCAAAGATCTTTTAAAAAGAGCTATAATGCTTTCCTGCAAGCCCATCTCCACTTTATTGCAACCTAAACACAACCAACAAAACTACAATAATTGTATCCATACTACACCACTGACAGACAATTAGTTGGCACAATTTAATATTTAACCATCACTTGTTTGGAAATCTACTCACTATAAATAGTCTTTAGCAACTAATGCATCTACCCCTCAATCTATATTACCAACAACTCAAACACTTATTATGATATCTCAATGGAACTATTCAATATGACATACTCATTTCTTTATCACCACTATAGCTTCACGCCTACATTGATTCATATTGGGATAGAGACCAGGCTGATAGAAAATCAACCTCAGGCAACTAGATATTCCTTTTATCGAGCATTATAGCCTAATACATAAAGAAACAACCAATTGTAACTAGGTTTTCAGCTGAAACCGAATATCAAGCTCTTTCAAAAATAACCACATGCATCATTTGGCTAAGATGGCTCCTTCAAGAATTTGATATATCACAATACTCAACTACACCCATTCTTCATGACCACGCCTCGACTATTGCATCAAACACCAATCAAATGTTTCACTCCAGAATCAACAACATTGAAGTAGAATGTCACATCATTAGAGATTTCATTTGAACAAAAGCCATCAGTTTGCAGTGCACTTCCACTCAAGATCAATCAACATTTCTCTTCATCAAGGCCTTATCCACAACCAGATGCACTCTTAAGAGTGAAAATCTAATGAATCTATTAGAACACTAGCTTGTTGGGGGATTGTTATGAAAACCATACCTTTAGATTAATATCCTTGGATTGTAACAAATCGTAACAACCTTTACTCCCTAACCAACCACCTCCTACTTTCTAATAATTTAAGATTTTGTGCTAGTATATATATACACTACTTTTGATATACAACTAGTATCATCCCTGAATCCCTTTCATTCTCTATTACATACTCATTTACGTTTCACTTCAACATTCTAAAAATACAAAAGCTACTATTTCTTGGATAGGTCAAACTAGAACATTAATTTGAATACTTAGAATTCAGGAGAGAGTAGGACTCTTTTGAAGAAAAAAATACCAATGAAGCTCAACAATCAAGACTAAATCATCCCATCTCGACCACATTTCAATACCAATGTATAAAAAAGACCTATAACAATTACCATTTACATACTTACCTTACAATACTACAAATTTATATATCTAACCTTAATTTTTTATATTGACCTAAAAAACACTTAAAAATCCTTAATATTAAAAACATTTGCACTAAAATATAGTTTTTTTTGTTTATGTCAACAAAGTATTATGAATATAAATATCAAACTCCAGATGTTAATATGTGTGTGTGTGTGTGTGTGTGTGTGTGTGTGTAATTAAGAGTTGTGTGGTATTTATCGAAGTATGAAAATTTTGCTAATAACGGTTGTATTAGTGCTTAAAGGCCTTGTTTGCGTAAGGATTGGATGGGCTCTGTTTGGTGTTTTAACAGTCTGTCAGCCCAGTATTTAACCAATAGCTGATATGGGCTTAGTTGGCTTCCAATTTCTTAGCAATATATTGTCCCGGTACTTATCTTTAAGAAGGTATAATTTATCTTTAATCTAAGCTGCGACTGATTGGGGTCACTCATTTCACATATGCATCCCTTCTTGTCATCTCCATTGTTTTAACTCTAATGCTTCTCAATGTGCTCTAACCCTGATCTCCCATCTCACTTAAAGTGATAAAACCGCTCAATTAACTCAGCCACATTCTCCTCTCCCAAAAAATATTATCTCAATATGGTATGTCCGGACATCGGCCACTTACACAGCTGCGTAGTGTGATCCACATAGATGCCCGAACATCCAGACACCCGACATAATATTTTCTCATTCTTTTCCCCCCTCCTCCTTCCATCTCGTCTTTCCACCGTACAAATTTCTCGCATATTTGCAACCAAGCAATACATAAGTAAGCATGCATGCATCAATGGTTTATAAATAGCTGCAGAAAAAGGCGGCCTAAATTGAATGATTGAACTAAGGAAATGAAGTTTGAGTGAAGGAACAGTGCAGCTATTGAAACTACCTAGCTTCTTTTTAACGATAATTAAACAACTAAATGGATAACTGTAACCAGTTGTCGTGGCCTCAAAATATTTTCAAAGAAATTATTGACCGCCGTGGTGGCACGGGAGATGATCATTCTTCAATTATGAAGTTAGATCACTGTCACCAACCGCCATATTAGTTGAACTATTTCAAGCATGCAAGTGATGTTCCATAATTTTTTTAAGAAAATACATGCAAACCACTCAAAATATTGATATTTACAAATTAAGCATCCAGTTGGTTTTTTTGAACAATGTATTTATACAACTCACAATCAAAGCATATGACTAGGGAATATGAAATATATATATATATATACATTGCATACTCAAATCAGTTGGTCGGACATCAGCTTGTCAGTTGTAAGTCTTCTCTTGTCTGGGGTTCGTTTCCCTCCCAAGTGTATGATGTAGTACTCGAATTTTTAAGCGCATGAGAGATGATCAGGGTTCGTATAATAGCCTTCGACCATTCTTTTATATATATATCTCTAATAATACATTTTAAAATAACCTCTCTTCTAAAATACACAAGGTATATTGAAGTTTATGTGGATATTAAAAAACAGTTTACCCCGTCCAAAACCTAAGTAATAATTATTCAAATTGGGATGGAATGCACATTTCTATTTTTTTGGCACGTTTAGGTAGCCTTCTTATATATCATTTGACTTATATAGATGGGGTTTTCACGAGTCTTTTAGGGGGGAGTATAAAATCATTGTTATGTTTTTATTTTATTTTGGTAAAAAAGTTGATATGTTAAAATGCAATTTTTTGTTTAATTAAAAATGGAAAAAAATTAATTTGCTTGGTGAAGATAATAGTAACCAGTGGAAGTGAGAGATGACCAGCACTACCTGGCTGCCATTGTAATTTTTCAAAACACTAAAAATTATTGTGTTTAAAAATACTTATTTTAAAAAATAGAAATTAAAATTTGTGAAAAATATACTAAATATATAATTTTAATAACTATTTCAGCCACTCGATTATGAAGTAGTTGGCTTGTACTTGTACATTTTGAGGCCAAGATGTAGTTTTTTTTGGTAAAGCTCAGTCTATGATTTATATCTATAAATAGTTGATTGTAAGAAGAGCACAAGAGACATAGTCCCTTAAGCAGCACACAATTCTTATGTATTTACATACCTCGCACCTACACTTTGATATTTACATACATAATATTTTGGTGTTTTCAACTTTTGCATGAAAAGAACTTCAATGTGATATTAATGAATTGAATAATATGGGTGCAAATATGAAAGCTCAGATGTGAGATATGTAAATACATATTAATTGTGTGCTATATATCTACATGCTTATTGTAACGAAATTTTAGAGCTTCTTAGTCTTCCTTCTTTTTCTCTCTATTTCTTTTGTCATTGGTTTCTGACTTTTCATTCATTCAATACTTTAAGCTATACAATGGAGCACTAAGAAAAATATTTGATTCGAAATACCATTTCTTGCTATTTGGCTGTGAATTGATATTATATGCCTCGTCCCTATCAATGGATGGAATCTATTCTATATTTGAATATTAGCATTGAAAAGCCTTGCTTTAATTTATTCCTTATTGCACTCATATTTTCTTAGGACATTTACATAAATGCCTCCCAATTTCTATGTATTTACATACCTTAGGCCTATTCTTTGTTTTTTTTTTTATATTTACACCATCTTAATCTTTTTTTATCACATAAGAAAATACCATCATTTTAGCTTTTAAAAAGTGTAATGCACCCCTTCATGCCCAAATAAGGTGATATGTATTTAAAAAATTGAAGTTTAGTTGTTATACAAGCAAATACATAAGAATTGAGCGGGATCATGTAAATCTTCCTCTCTTTTTTGGGTACTTTTTGGTTGGACATGAAAACATGCCAAACTTCCAAAAGAGAAAATAAAATTCTCCTTGAATTCTCTATACCTATTGTTGAGAAAGAAAACAACTTAAATTTATATATTTTGGTAAGAAATTAATTAGAATGGACCTCAAAATTATTAATCTTTTTAGAATTTAGATAAATGTGCTATCAATACTTAATCAATAAGCAATTATATTATTTTAAATCAAAACCTATAAACAAAATTTAAACTTATAATGATAAAAAAGGTATTCGGTATGTATATGCTATACTAATTTTGATAAGGACTTTACATTGTGCCAAACTTTGACAAGAGACCGTTGAATTTATGCGGGCAACACCTTTTCTGAAAAGTTTCAACTTTTGACTGGTTGCTTCCATTTCCTTGGACTTCAAAATTGGATTTTTTTATAACTTCTAAGTTCGTTCCATTAACTCAACAAATTTGAAAAATCAAAATTTTATTAAATTTTTTTTATTATATTTTAAAAAAATTTGTTGTATATAATATTTGATTGAAATAAATAGAGGATTCATGAAATCAAATAGATAATATGTAAATAGGATATGTAATTCGTAATAGTTGGTCATAGTTAAATTTTAATTTTTTTCTTGGCTGAACCGTTTAAACCTAATTAAAATTCAGTCCAATTATAATGAATTTGACTAAATTTAGTTAAGTTATAATTAAATTTTTATTTTTTTCATATCTAATTTAGATTTGTTGGTTTTCTGGATTATGAATTTCGATTATAATGAATTTGACAAATTTCAAAACTGATTCGACTGAACCAACCGAATGCTCGCTCCTGGCTTTCAATTCTCAGAAAAAAAAAGGTATAAATATACATTTATTATTTTTATTATTTTCACTAATTTCTATTTCGTGTATAATATATTGCATTATTAAGAGAAAACATTATTTACAACAATTATAACGGATGAGATTCATAGAAGTTAAATTACATGACGGCCTACTCAACTTTCATGCGTAATATTTTCTCCCTTACTCATACATGAGAGCAAAGCTTATTTACTTTTTAATGTAGCCATTTTATTTTTTGAGTGTATACAAAAATCAGTATATGATGAAGATATGTATATATATATGTATATATATATGTATATATATATATAGAGAGAGAGAGAGAGAGAGAGAGATTTGTAAACTATTCACTAGAAAATTATTAGAAGATCATAGTATATGCATGAAGACCTAATTTTATACTCTATTTAGCATGTATTTGTAGGTCTCATTTAGACTTTCCAATACATACCTAAACAAAGTAAAAAATCAGCTCATCAAAATCAACTCGCCCAATAATTTTCTCAAACCAAACATATACATAATAGAACACACAAGCATACAACAATAAAAAGCCCAGATGAGCTAACAAGAAAAGAGATGATAATTAACAAAGCTAGGGCTTGATTATTTACTTAGTAAGCAACGATATTGAGGCCAAGCTTGGCCTTCGCGTAGCCGATGAGGTTATCGATCTCGTCATCGACGTTGATAAAGCCATCGCCGTTGGAGTCGGCTTGACGAATCCAACGGCTGCTGCGCCAACCGCTGAAGCGTACACCGATGTTTCGGATGGCGTGGCGGAGCTCATCTCGGCTTATGCGGCCATCGCCGTTGACGTCAAACCGTCGAATCCACTGACGGAACTCATCGACCGTCATATCTCCGGCTAAGGCTCGAGTTGTGGTCGTTCCAGTAGTTGTGGTGATCGCCATTTGTGATCTGTTCTTAGCTTCTCGGTTTGAAATGGTGAATTATAGGGTGGGTGATGCAGGCTATATATTCTCTCACGTATTTGTGATTCTCTGTGGACGGTGATGCTGGGGGTTTGGCTTTTAGGAAAAAGTAGATTCCGAGCCCGTCCACGTGCGAAAATAGCTTGTGTCTGTCTTAGAAGAAAATATTAGTTGAGATGCTGTTCGAACGATGATCTAGGTGAACTACGGCGCCATACATGGCAGGTGATTGCATCCTGATTGTTGTCCGTTCTTGCGTTCCACCGCTGAGGCAGGGGGTGTTTGCTTGCAAGCAAGCTCTAGCTTTAATAGGTTTTAATAAATTATGAATTTTTAAAACAGTGAAATTCATCCTCCTCCTGTATTTAGTCAATAATCTGACTCGAAGGAAAATTTTGGGACCTTAAATCCAATTTCATGAACTTATGGAACTCTTGAATTTTTGTGTTTGGTTGGATTTTATAAATTAACGATATCAAATACCCCCTAATTAGTATTTGGTTGATATCAAGGATTATCAATAAATTAATACACAAGTTACTCAATGGCTAAGTTAAAGTTCATCAAAACAGGTTAATGTGCGTTTAGGAGTGTTGGAATGGAGAAGCTTTTAAGAAATGACAAAGGCTAAAAACAAACAACTTATGGAAGAAGCTTCACACTTATTTAACACCTTTACTTTGCTTGATACAAACTCAAAGACTCCACCCCTATTTATACTAGTGGCACCTCCTAAATTAATGGCTAGGATTGTGCCACCACAATTACAATCCAATGGTTACAAACAATTCCACACCTACCACACAATAATTCAACATCTACCACACCTACTACACAATTAATTCAACACCTACCACACCTACTACACAATAATTTCATACCTACCACATATTCTAGAATAAGCTTCTAGAAATTAAGCTTTATTTAAACAAATAAAAACAAGTTTATATTTCAACAAGGAGCGGTGGGGTGGCGGTATGGTGCAGACTGCATCGTTCAGCTGTTTAGGAAAACAATTTTTTGCCTAGTTTATGAAACATTTATGGTGGAAAAGTAGTATTTTAAAATCTGACTTGATTAATTGTGATGTCTACTAAAAAGTTATGATATGATTTTTTGGACAAAAAATTGTAATAATCACTACATCTTTTTAAAATATAATTTCTTCTGCAGCACCTTCACAATATTTTTTCAAATAGTTACCACTAACATCATACCAACTATTGAAAAGTAATTGAATAAATTTGAGTATAAATTCATCAAAATTACTTAATTAACTAATCGCATAAAATTGAATATTTTGTAAATATGAGAGTAATAAATAATAAGGCTGCACGAGTTGGTGTTTTATTTGTTCATGATCATAAACAGGAAAACGTTTCAATGTAAGAATCGATTCTTTCGACTGCCACCTGAACCTGCACCAATATGTACCTGATCACGAAGATCGAGCAAGGTCCGATGAAGATAGGTTAGTTAGAACCAATGGCAGCGATCGAAGAGAGGAAGAAATGGAAACTGAACGGTGAACGGCGCACGGAGAAGAGATAATCCGGTAGAAACGGAGAAGGAGAACTAAAAGAAAGGAGGTGTAATTGAGCTAAGGGAAGGCGCCGCCTCTTGTGTTTTGTGAGAGAAGCAACACCGGAAAGTCAGGCAGCTGCGGCCGGCCATGCCAAAGTCTTCCGCTACCTTTTCGACACACTGTAACAGAAGACCTTTACAGTAATATTAATCTTTTGAGACCTTCACATTCACATGTAATAATCATGTTTTGTGACCTTCATACCTAAATTTTTTTAGTTTTTTGGAGGGATTAGATGTGACATTCTGGCCAACTTTTAGTTATGTAAGAATACTAACTAAATTTTATTTTTACTAACAATTCGTAATTAAGATATTAAATTATCCAGATCAAGTGAAAGGATTTGAGGCCCAAAGAGCTGGAAAATTGGTGCTCAAACATTTGGCAAGAGTTGGGTACAATTTTTTTAGCAAAACTCGGTATTCTAGTTATAAAAATCTCTAAGGACATGTTTTGGATAAATTTTAGCTTTAGTGTAGTTGAAGCACAGAGAAGAAAAGATGCCTGAATACCCTCATTCATTTCTTGTGGAAAGTTTACAGCAACCTATATTTATAGGTACAGCTAACTCTATTTACAGCAAACTCTACTGAAATTTTTAATAGTAATATCTGCTGCATTACAAAGTTATATTAATAAGTTTTAGTTTTTATTTTAAAAACATATTTTTCAATACTATATATATATATATATATATATATATATATATATCTGTTTATTTATTTATTTATTTTAAAATTTTCAAATTAATTTAATTTATTTTTAAAAATACTTAAAACATCTAAAATATATTATGATATCAATTATATTTTATTTTAAATCAAAATATAAATAAAATAAAATAAAAATAAAACAAGTAATAAAAATCATAGGTGACTCAAACGACCTCCAAGAAGAAAATGAATGCTTGTTGTGCACTCAAAATAATTATGGCGATTTCAAAAAAGAAGGAAGCTCCACACTATTTAATTTACTAGCAAATATGTAGTGAAGTGCATCGTCATAAAAATCTTTTTAATCTATTACTTGAGAGTTTAAACTTTCAACGAAAGAAAATGTATATACGGTGAGTATTAATAATTAAATTTACTCAAATGTCCAACAAAATACATATTTTAAGATTTATTATGGTTCATTCTAATAAAATAATTCCAATTAAGTATTATAATTAGCTAAATTTATCAAAGTTTATAAACATTAGGCTAGGCTTTGTAAATAATTGCATGCATACTACTATTATTTATTTTTTATGATATATTTTTTTAGATAAAATTTTAATAAATATGGAATTAAAGGATTTCCTTCACCTGACAACCGCCGTCTAATTTATCCTGCCAAGAAAGCATCTAAAAAATTTGAACCAGATAAAATCCAAAATGAAGCAGACAACAATCCAACATTTTGATTTGATGATTTTTCGTAAGATCATTAATTTGAAGTTTGTGTGTGTGTGTGTGTGTGTGTGTGTGTGTGTGTGTGTGTGTGTGTGTGTGTGTGTTTTCTCTAAGTGGATTTTTTCCAAACATAGCCATCGTATAACCAATGTCTTGATGAGTAGAGATCTAAAAATCCTTGGCTAAAATTATAGATGAAGCCTTAATTCAACCAATAAAAGCCTGTCGGCGCTAATAAATCGAGGAAATGCGCACTTCTAGATAACTTTGAAGGCATTTAATGGTCACATTTATAGTTTATAAAAGGAAGTAGTTAAATATTAAACTTATTAATATAGAAGATCTGAGCATTGCAAACATAACTGCCCCTAATATCTAATGATATTTTATTTTTAAAAACTCTCATATATATTAATTGTTATTTTAATCTCATTTTTGGATCAATAAAAAATTTATTTCAAAGTATTCTAATAAAAAAGCGATCAAGATGGATGATGGATCTAAAATCATTGAATCTTGTTTATGTATGTATTATATTTATGCTAATAGAAATTAAAAGTTTTTGAGCCACACTAACCCCATTTTTTTCAGGGTTTCGAGACCATTTTTAAAATTATTAAAAAAAATTGTATTTAATCAATATTAATTATCTCTGAACTTCATTTATTACAAAACAAATATAATAATTTTGAGTCTCATTCGAACCCATTTCTTCCCTAAAATAATGAACTAATTTCTATTTAAATAATTTTATAGAAAAGATGATCTAACGATCATTATCAAAATCTTTCGTTCTATCTTGAAATATGAGGCTGTATCTCTCTCTTTTTCACTGCAACTTGTACACCGTCGCCTTAAAGTTGGTGCGCCAAATAATGTAGCAAACGCAGCGTGTTGACAATAAAGAAGATGCGCTCAATTTGAGATTATTTTTATTTTGGTTAAATACTTAAATGTCAATTTGAAATCACAATTTTAAAGCAAATGATATATGTTAAAATCCTGATTTGTCTGTGAATCACACCTCAAAGTGACAGAGCCACCACAAGGAAAGAGAAAAGAAGAGAAAGATAGGGAGGAGAGCACACTGAATTGTCCTCTCGAGACTAATGGGGTCTTCTTGGATTTCTTGTAAACCTTTTTATTTTATCAAAACTTGTTCCTCCACTTGTATGAAATGATCTCCGTATTTATTGGAGATTGAAAACGATATACTTACAAGCTAATATTTTTGATATTTTACAATTATGTATATCCAGTCTTCGAGCATTCTGTTGGTGGACCTTTGTCTATCTTTTTTGTTTCCTCTAAGTCATCACATTTTTTCAGGATCAGAGTGACCATATTTACTATATACATATTTAGTTTTATGATTCTTTTGCTTCTTGAAAGTGAAACTGTGATATGAATAAGATTTTTAATGCATAAAATTTGATCATGTTTAATGACTCAATGATCAAACTCCCTCAATTTTCGCACCCTTTAATTTGTGTTCTATTTCGATGGCTATAAAGTACTCTCCCAGTGCCTTCGGGATAACAGGACTGATTCCATCGATTTTGTTCAACTGGTGTTGCTGGTTTGGTGAGCTTGTAACTTGGAGAATTTTTTTTTTTCTTTTTGAGCATTTGTATAGAAACATGTAGGAAATTCTTTGTAATGTTAAAACTATGAAATAAAGTGAAGTTGTGGGTTGGTTTTAATCTTTGATTTTTTTTTTTTTCATTTTACCTCTATCTGGTTATTTTCCTTGTGATATATGCCCTGTTTGGGAGGATTGATGAGTTGGCTTTTCTAATAATGCCTTTGATCAGTTTTTTTTAGTAAGTGCCAGACTTAGATCTTACATTTTTTCCTATGTCTTGGTTGCTTGGACTGGGTGTTGCCTTGGATGGGACACACCTTTCGCCAGACGTATTAAACAAATCTTGTCACAGCTTGGTAGAAGTAACTATCGAGACTTGTCGGGAGAACTCATACTCTACCTGTTGTGTATCTTTTCACTCATGGGTAGAAAATCATCGTCAGAACTTGACCCGTTTCAAGTCAATCGAGACTTTAAGCTTCCGAAGAGAAGTCATGAATTTAAAGCCTTACATGCATCATGCATGCGTGTTTGTAATTGAATTCCTTAAAATTTTTCAAAAACAGAAAGGAAAAAAAATGATAAATTATTGGGGGCATTTATCAACACCAAGACTTTGCTTTTTACAGTTATACCTCCCAAATCTTTCATACCACACTAAAATTGTCACCATTTTAATTTTTAAAGAGTGTAATACAAACTTTCATGATAAGTTGGTATGCATTTTAAAATTAATTTCAAGTGTTCGATATGTAAGAATTGAGTGGTATGTATGTAAATCTTCATAAATTAAAAGTACATATATAATGGAGTTAACACTTCATTTTTGCCTTAAAAATCTGCAGACTATAATTAAAATATATACAGTACATTCCACACATAAGCAGGTTATGCTTAACCCATAAGGTTGAACTTTACAACCTACCAGTTCTACAATTACCGAGAGTGAAAATAAAAACAGCACACTAAGCAGAAATTTAAGTACAAGAGCTATAAAAAAAAGCTGCATCGCTCAGACAACAACTATTCCCCAACGCTTCGCTGCATACTTGATGAGTTCCTCGACCTCTTCATCGCCGTCAATGTGCTTATTGTGGTTGAGGTCAGCATGCACCAGCGCTCTCCAAGCCTTCCATCGCGTGCAGCTCATTCCAAGCACACGAAGGGCGTCGCGCAGTTCCTGCCTGCTGATCCTACCATCTCCGTCTCGATCGATGCTTTTCAGCCAGTCCATGAACTGCTGCACTGTAACCTGGTTTTCATGACCAGTGACTGCAGCTGTGCGAAATACAACCATTTTCCAGTACCTAATTGAGTGCTGGGGAAGAATAGTGAGGCAATTGGGCTATTTAAAGACCACAAAAATGAAGGAAAGAGGTGCTCTGTGCCATTCTGTGATGTCCAAATGGTTGGGAGGTGAAGTGGGCGGACGCCATGGCACCTAATAATATCTGGTTTTCGAGATATAATGATTATGAGTTTTCATGGTGCCACTAAAGTTATTCTGTTGGTTATTGTGGGCCTTTTGTTGTTACTTTTTGGAATAGTACAATTCCTTCTTATCGCTAGGGATGGTTTTGGAGGGATAGAGTCTAGACGAAGCTTTTGTTCCTAGCTGCAGTGTGGTTGCAGTTGCCTCGCCTAGTCAAATACTGAAAAGTAATGTGAGGATTTCAGCATTTAAAAAGAAAATTAAAAATTGATATTGTTTGGGTCAAACCAACCACTTTATTATTTTAAAATTTTGGTAATCAAGTATTATCGGCGGTTTGACTCTAGGCATTGTACATTTAATTTTTTTCTTTCAAATGCTGAAATCTTAATTTCATTTTTTTAATGACAATATTTAGAAGATTCTCGAAGTATTTACCTTTCTCAGTTATCCTAAAGTAGAAGTATCGACTCATAAATTTTGGAAAGATATAAATATGGCACTTTGAGGTCCAATTTGCGCTAATATTTATTTATTATTTAAAATAAAATATATTTGGCTTTTTATAAATATATTTTTATTTTTATTGACTGAATTAACTAGTTTATGTGGTGATTGTGGATGGTTGCTAGTCAAAGAGAGGGTGGTGATCACTAAGACGATAATACCGGCGACGATGGTGGTGGCCTACAATTTGTGATGGCTCTAGATGGATGGCTGTGGCGGGCAAAGTCGTCAGAAATAATCAAAACAATTAAATAGTTTTAAAACTAAGGTGATATATGTTTAAAAATAAAAAAATTGTAATAAAAAACAAATCTCAAACCATACAAAATTGATGTGTGCTACAAAATTCACGGCAGTAGAATAATAAATTATTATCTTAACATTATACAAGAATGCAACATACACTTGGTAAAAGAAGAAAACAGTTATAGATAACAGAAGTTTTTACGAGGAATACCCAAAAAAAGAAAAAAACTGTGAGGTCTTGCTTAGTTGAAATATTCTAGTATGAGTTGATGATTACTTGTACAATCCTTTGCCCCATAGACAAGAAAGAGTTATACAGTTTCTCGAGTGACAATTTCAGCGTGCGAGAACTCTTTGTTCCGCGGTAGAGAGCGATCACATTTGAAAGTGACTGCTCGAGCTTTAACACAACGTTTGGAATGATGCGTCTCTTCATAGGTTTTTTTCTTGATTCAATGGCTTAGGTCTTGTTTCATGTAGTGATTCGTCGCAAGGAGCGGACGGTGGTTGGCGATAGCCAATGAGCTGTGATTGACGGTGATCAATGGTTGTACGAGCGGGAGGTATTTGTCAGACCGTGGATGTAGGGTCTAGGGCTTCATCTCTTTCTTTTCCAGGATCTGACCTTCTTCTTGCTCAAGATCTAATCCCCTTCTCAAGAATAAGGTATAACTCTATTTATATAGCCCAAATTGCAATTAAATAAGGAATCCATACCACTTCGATTGGGTGACTTATAGAGTCCAAATGAGGTATGACTTTATTTATAGAGTCTAAATTGAGGTCTATGAGCATCATTAACCATTTCTTCATAAGTGTCGGGATCAAATTCCTCTGCATGGGGGCATAGATTATCGAGGCATCGCCTTGATCGAACTGAACTTTAGGTTCTTGCTCACTATGCATAGTCCCGCACCAATGATTTTCTTTGAATCACTTGCAGTAATGATCTAACTTAAATTTTTCAGGTGGCAAAGTGCTTGATTTTTGTGCTTCGCACAAATACACCAGAACTTTCCCTCATAACGATAGATGAACAGTTGTGATGTCACCTGCACGAATTCCCAGACAACATTCAAGAACTCATATGCGAGTCCTTTTCGTCCTGGATATTATCTGTTATACATCCAAACTCTCAAATTATAGATATTCATATGCAACATAGCTATAATTTTTCTGGTTTGTGCAACTACTACAGAAATAAAAACTATGCAATACTTACAATAAGAATTCAACACTACTTCATCAACCAACCAACGTAAATTCTACTAATGACAAACCCATCTATATCACCATCACTTTGAACAAGACCTGATGCAATCCTTTAATTCAACCAACCAACATTAATTCAATTGATAATATCTCTATCTATATCACCCTCACTTTGAATTTGAACGATCGATGCATTCAGTTCAACCAAACAACTTCAATTCTACCAATTAACTTCCCCGTCTATATCACCATCATTTTGAACAATACACCCGATTGTGGCATTCCTCCAATTCAACCGACCAACGTAAATTCTAGTAATAACATCCCCTTCTATATCACCATCATTCGAGCAAGACCCATGCATATATTGCTTCACTTCAACCAACCAACTTGAATTCTACTAATAAGTAAATACATACCACTCAATACTTATGTATTTACAAAGCTAACCCTTACGCTTCAACTTTTATGAAGATTTCATGCATACCACTCAATACTTATATATATATATATATATGGCTAACACCTAAGCTTCATTTTTTTATGAAGATGTTCATAATTACCACTTAAGTCTTATGTATATACATACCTAAAACCTAAACTTCTACTTTTACATACATACCAAAATACATATCTATGAATATTTTTATACTTACCACTCAATTCTTATATATATACTTATCCAAAATCTAAACTTCAATTTGTACATGCAAACTACATTAGATATGCACTTAGATAAGACATACATCACACAAAGATTTTCATACATACCTAACACCTAAACATTACCCATGAAAGACCCATTTTACTAAAGAAAAATTTAAATGACAAAAACTAACACAAATGGAATTACATTGCTCAATGTTTTCTGATTGGAGCAGAGTCGAAGGATGAGAACTACGGGAGTTTCGGTGGTCTCTGTATGCGTGCGTCGTTACTTTCCCAACTAACAATCCCAACTAACAATAATGGTCACTGTATTGCAAAGGTTCGTTCTCGAAGGCAATAGATTTGAGTGAATCCATGAGGGAGAGGGAAAGAAGAGATGGAAAGGGGAAAGAGGAAGGTGCGAGGCTCTCGGGCAGAGGAGGAGACGAGCGCGGAGAAAAAAAAAAATATATTTAGGGGGGCGGAATGAGTAAATTATGTCATTTGTGTTGAAGTTCCGTTGAATTATTTCGACGCAAACAAGTAAAGTATTTGCATCAATTTCTTTAACGCAAAGTCGACGCATAATAAGTAGCAACTCAAAAATAAGTTTCACCTTTTTTCAGAACACTTTTACTGACAAAAATTCCAATGCAAAATTTGGCACAAATATCATAATTTGTTTTTCGCCGCTTAGCAACCGCAAATCCGACACTAATATTTACGTCGAAAATTTTCGATGTTAATTCCAGCTTCTCCTGTAGTGTTTGTTAGATTCTCATGATAATGACATGGATGTTTGTCTTCTTTAGAAGTAATGAGAATATATTACATTTAATTTATGTTGATAACCTCCTTATTTTTGGTAAGACTGATTTATATTCCATTAAGTGTCTTGTCTCTATTCTTAATGTTTTTAGTAAAGCTTCTAATCTTCAAATCAATTTCTCTAGATTTATTATTTGTTTTTTTAATTCGATAATTCATTTGTTTTAGGGACATTATAGTTTTATTAATGGTTTCACTTTAAAACTATTGCATTGGAATTATCTTTGGGTTAGCATTAAACCCTCTAGACTTGTTGCTTCTGATTGTCAAATTCTTATGAATAAACTTCATTTTTGCTTGGTCGGTTGAAAGTAAAAGACTTTATCCAATAGCTGGTAGAATTCAATTACCTAAATTTATTAATTTGGGTTATTTATATTATTGGTTTCTTTTTCCTACTTTTCCTAAAGGTTCTCGGAAGAAAATTTCTACTATGGTTAATAATTTTACTAATCATAATGATAATAATAAAAAATGCATATCATTGATTTGTAATAAAATTATTTAACCTAAAAATATTGTTGGTCTCAATTTAACTGCTTTATATGTTATCAATACTATGTGTAATACTTTGATCATTTGAAATATTTATATCACAGATTTGGTTTTATCTACTTAGTGTCAAAATCACTATAGTTCGATTCGGTGTATTTCTAATAATTCTAATACTTTTTGTAAAGGTATTCATAATATTATTTTGAGCGTCAAGAATTTTATTTCTTTTAAGATTAGTTTTAATAGTAAGCATTCTTTCTATTATGACTCTTGGCTTAGTAGTTCCTCTTTATTTTATAAATTTGGGGATTTTATTTTCTCTTCGATGCTAATAGCACTATACTTTATGATGTTATTGATTATTGTGATTGAGTTTTGAGTGCTAATAATTCTACCCCTTCTCATTTCATCCATGAGAATTGCAAATTTCATATCTTTAATGGTATTAATTCCCTTTGGAATGTTAAGAACTTGTATCGTGATAAATTTGTTTCTTAATCTTTGAAAACTTTCTTGGTGCTGATCAATTCATATAAATTTATTGGTTTCAAGGAGGTTTCTATTAAATTTGCTATTCATAGTTGGAAAATTGTTCATAAGGGCCTAAAAGTCTGTGATATTCTTATTTATTAAAAATAATACTATCAATTTTATTTGTATTTTATGTTTTATTGATGTTGAATCTTATAATCATTTGATTTTTCAATATAGTTTTTTTTCTCGCAACATTCTAAAAAATCGTATTATTAATGGATTTTTTTTTCTAAGTTCTTCTTTCAAGTGTTTTATCACTTTGAAACCATAACTTGTAAATTCTATAAAAAAAAGTTTACCTTTTGGTTGTTCAAGTCTGCATACTACATTTGGTTTGATAGAAACAAATGAATTTTTTTTAAAAAAAATCCATACATGCCAAAATTCTTATTCCTAAAATTTATTGGATGATTAAAAAAATATTATAAAGTGGAACTTTATAAAGGAGATTCCTTTGGACTTGAAGAAATTCTTTCAATCCTTTTTTTAGGTTGTGTTTTTTTTAAGTTGAGTTTTTTTATTTCATTATCTTTACATTAAAATTCAATTGCACTTATAAATAATTTTTGGTGTAAAATATATATAGTATTTGGAAGGTATTTTGATTTGTTGTTGTTTTTAGGGGTATGTTTTATTTGATAAGTTTTTTTTTTATTTTTTATTTTTTTTGTGGTTGTGGTCCATTTCATTTATTTTTGTTTTTGGTTTGTTTCGATTTTCATTTATTTGTTTATCTTGGTTTCCGTGTTGTTCTGGTATTTCACTTGATTGTTTTAGGTTACTAGGCCGTCTTTTTATTCTCTTTGTTACTTTATTTTTTATTTTTTCATAGTTGCTTCCTTGATTTTGTGGCTTTATTGAATTGCCATCTGTTTTTTTGCCTTTATTATCTAAAATGCTGATTTTTTAGATTTCTTATGAACTTTTTTCCCTTTTGACTGGGTTTTTAGTTGAGCTATGATGTGTTTCATTCATTGAATTAAAATTCAACCATACTTGTAAATATTTTTGGTGTTGAAATATATATATTATTTGAAAGATATTTTAATATTTTTTTATTAGGAAAGTACATAGCACATTTTCTTTTGCTTCTGTATTTTCTTCTTTTGCTTCTTTATTGTTATTGCCCTGTTTTTTATTGCATTTGATTTTTATTTTTTTGGTGGCTATATTGGATTTGTTTTAATGATTGTTTGTTGGCTTCTATATTTTGCTTTTGGTTTGAGTACTTGATTTTGGTTTGACAGCTTTTTTTTTTCTTTTATTATTTATCTTATTATTATTAACTGTTTTTTATCTCAGAGTGAAGATACATAAATTTCCTTAGTGATCTAGTAGGTGACATTTGATTTCTCATCTATGTTTAATGTTGCCTAGTCATTTGAAGATGTTCTCTAGAGCAGATTTTGGTGTTGTTATTAAGTCAATTTTGTATTTAAGATCATTCGTGGTATTTTCTGATTGTTTATTTGTTGTTTTTGTGTGAAGTTGTTTTTTTAGGGTTTGATCGTATCGTGAAGCGGGGACTTTGGAAGGGCGTAAAAACGCACGAGAAATCGATATTTGGGCCTCTGTCAAATATCATTTCCTTTTGAATATATATATATATAGTAAATATAAAAGCAATAACAAAAATATTAAAAATGTTCTTAAACCGACCCTAGGCGCTTTGGAACAATAACAAAATTTTATGTCTAAAAAAAATAACAAGCTTTAAAGATCTGGAACTTCACTCGAAATGCAAGGATAAAACAGAATTTAATGCGTCTTACTCTCTCTATATATATCCACCAATCTACAACCACATTTTGTATTTTGAGGGGTTTACTTCTATACGATTTATATGTTCTTTATTTTAATATCAGACTGATGAAATAAACTATTCAATTTATGCATTCTCTCATGAAATCAAGGATTTTAAAAAATATTAAGAAATTAATAAATCATGGCAATGCACATGGACTGGTTGTGCTCTACAATAATGCATGTAAGCATAACAGACAGAATACATTTATCGAATAATGTCAAACGTACTTTGTTAAAGTTATGTTCTAAAGCAGTTCTCCGATGCATTATTGCAAATATTCTACGGGCCATGGAAAAAATCAAGAATCCCATGAGTGTTTAGATTCGCTATGAAGCTTCTTGGAAATTTCTTCTCAAAAGCCTAATATAAATAACTTATTTCCTTTTTTTGTTTTATATTTGTAAATACGAATTTTTAGATATTAGACGCATAATCTAAAGTGAAAGATTCAACAAATTGCAAATCAAAGAAGCCCGGATCAAGCGTATAAACCATTTTTAGAAGCTCTCAGTGCATAATTGGAAGAATAAACAGATTCCAAATCTAACAAGCTTATAGTAAAATTGAGCGTCTCCGGAAGACAAATCCAATGAGTTCAACATCGCTCAATTCTGACACCATTTAGATATTTACATGTTCTTTGAACATCTTTTGATTGAAGGAATGTCTCCATGATGTTGGATGGAGTGGTTTGGATTCATTGCTTATTTGCAGAGAGACCCCTCCCCAGACTCTATATATAGAGCCCTACCCCGCTTGAGAGATAGACCTAAAATCAAAAGAAGACTAGAGCTTACAGAAGCAGTTGAAGGTCAACATCATTCTGCCCCAAAGATTTGACTGATTCCTCCCACTCTTGCAGTCATTGAGCACTATCAACTACCACCTGTCGACCATCGTCGACCACTATCGGCTACCACCCGCTCCTGGCAATGGAGTTTCTTGTGGATTCACAACTTGAATTGCATAATCTCATTGTAAACTGCGAAACAATAAAATGCACGATAGAGTAACAAGTCATCTAGTACATCGTATAATAATACACCTCAAATATGATGCAATGATACACCCCGGTGATGGTATAACGATGCATGTCTCACATGGTGTCGACAATGCTTTCTGAAGACGGTGAAACAATGTACCCTAAATGTGGTGCAACGATGCACCAGAAAAATGGTGCAATGACATGCCTGAATGAAGGTGTAATAATGCATCTCAAATACAATGCAATGGATGCAACCAAATATAGTGTAATGATGCACATTGAATACAGTGCAACGACTAACTCTGATGATGGTGTAACAATCCCCTCACATTATGGGGTGACAATGTCTCCCGAAGATGGTGTAATAAATCCTCCCACGTACGTTGCAACAACACACCCTGATGATAGTGCAATAACACACTCCACATACAGTGTGACAACATTTCCCAAAGATGATGTAAAAATGCACCTTGAATACAGTTCAACGACAAACCCCAAATATGGACAATCACACTCCCCGACGACGATGTAACAACACACCCGTATATGATGTGATGATGACTCTGGAAGACGATATAACAATGCACATTGAATATTATACAACGATGTGCCCCGAATACGGTGAAACGATACACCCCAATGATAGTGTCTACACACAACATATACGCCTTTTGAAGATGGCGTAATGATGCACCCTGAATATGGTAAGTGCACAACACACCCCACATATGGTGCAAGATCTCTCCCAAAAATGGTCTAACAATAATGCACCATGAATGCAATGACTTTCTTCGAACTCCTAAGACTCTCTACTTGCAGCTCCCTGCTACAACCTACGTGAATAGTTATGGCCTCTAGCTCTTGCAATTCCCAAATCCGGCCCTTAAGGCTTACAGACTTTGACACAACTTACCACTATGGCCTACACGAACAACTATGTCCTACATGACTTATAGATTGTGCAACTCTCAACTCTAGACTCGATGTTTTAAGGATGTTATCACAGCTCATGCAGCTCTCAACTCTAGCTGTGACGGGTTGTGAATGTTATCATAGCTCGTATAGCTCCTTACTCTGCCAAATGTGGCTTACACACATTATCATAGCTACTATAGCTCTCAACTCTAGCCTCGACAACCTATGAACATTATACAATGGTGGCCTACGGACATTATCACAGCACGTGAAGCACCCAACTCCGTCCTTGATGACCTATATATGTTATCAAAACTCAAGCAACTCCCGATTTCAACCTTGGCGGCCCACGAACATCATCAAAGCTCACTACTACAACTTACGTGACCAATTATGACTCACATGGTCCATAAGTCGTGCAGCTACTAACTCTAGTTCCTACAGTCTACATATATCATTCCATCTCGCCACTACGCTTATATGACCAACAATGGTCTACATGACCCACTTCTCGTGCACTCCATACTTATAAGTTGTTTTTTTTTTCTGAACTACCGAATCATGTATGTACATGTTCCACCATCAAACTTTTGAGAATTTGATAAAAATGAGTTGATGCTTTATGATGAATTTAGATATTTGAGTGAGAATTTAATAAATAGATGAAAGAGAGTGCTTGATTTGTAAATAGCAAGTTTCGGGTGGGTTGTATGTAATTGCCCCTTGTTACATATACAATTTCCTACGTTGAAATAAGATACATATATATATAGTCTAATTAAGTTTGCTTCTCGCCTTTTATTGTGTTGCTTTCGGTTTCATTTCTCCAAGGCTTTGCAGCCAAAAAGCATATTAAAATAATGGGTGCCAGTTTTTTTTAGACTATGAAGTCTTTTACTTTTATTTCATATAATAACTAGTACTATTTGTATGTCTTTATGAAAAAAAACTAATCTTTACTAACAAACTTAGTGGGTAAGTAATTTAAAAATTATGAAGAGTTATATACATACATACAACTTAACTACTATATATTTACATATCTAACACCTAAACTTTTATTTTTACATATATATAACCTTATCCAAGCTTGAAGATGTGCATGTTACCTTTTAATTAATGTCAAAAGTAGTGTTATTTTTTAGTTCAGATATTTTTTTAGTTGCGATATTTTTGTAGTATAAAAGTAAAAGAGCAGATTTTTGGTGGTTGATATGTAAATTCATGGAATTGGATGATATCAGTGCAAGTGGCCCTAAACAATTATTATGATTCTCTAGTCACATCAGGCTAATCAACCTTTAGCTAAAAAAAAAAAATGCTTTTGTAAGAGAAAGAAATGCATCGACATCTTTGACAGATTGCTTGCTTGACAATGTTTAATGACTAAATAATTTCTGTAAAAAATTTACTTAGACGTATCATATATATTTTTTTTATTGAAGAATTTAAGGAAGCTATTATTTAGATTCTTAATTATTAGGCTCAAGCCGGGTAAAAACATTACGTGCAACGAATCACACGTCTGGACGACTGTTCAGCCGGTCAGTCGGCACTTAATACTTCTTACTGGAGAAAGGGTGTAATTTTTTCAGGCCAAGCAAATTTAACATGGAGTAAGAGATCTGAAAGCTCTTTTTTGCCACAAACCTCGCAAACTATAATACCAAATATGTACAGCATCATGCCATAAGTACTCAAGTTATACGTACGTATGCATGAAAGCAAAACTAAACGCAAGTCGAGATATATTCTACATTGCGCTACTACATGAAAGCAGATGACTCAAACCTACATACCACTTCTAAACATAAAAGTGAACAAAACTACATGCCTTAACTTAGACAACAACTATACCCCAACGCTTCACCGCGTACTTTATGAGTTCCTCCACCTCCTCATCGCCGTCTATGTGCTTATTATGGTTTAGGTCAGCATGCACAAGGGCTCTCCAAGCCTTCCATCGCGGGCAGCTCTTGCCAAGCACACGAAGGGCGTCACGCAGCTCCTGCCGGCTGATCTTGCCATCCCCGTCGCGATCGATGCTTTTTAGCCACTCCCTGAACTGCTTCACTGTAATCTTGTTATTGTTAGAAGAGACAGGTGCAGTGCTAAACAGAACCATTTTGCAGTGCTTGGTTTGTGAACTCTAGAAGCCAGGTTAAGCTTATTGAGGGTTGAGGAGGAATACGGAAACCTTTGGACTATTTAAAGATTAGAAAAAAAAATGGAAGATGGAGCGGGTGAGTGCCATTCTGTAGGCTCCCATTGGCATGGGAGTTGATCCGTTAACATTACTGTGTTATGTGGCGATAGAGAATTTGTTCCTGTGTGATGCCCCTGGGCAAGCTAGCTTGCTATAGTGAGCTTTGAATACCTTTGTTCCATTTCCTTTTGGTTTAGGGAGGGAGGGAATTTGTTGATTCTTTTTGGAACGGTACAATTCCTTCTTATCGCTTATGTGGCTTGGGCGGTGGAGTGTCATTGAAGTTTTGCAGTTCGCTGCTGTCCTGTGTGATGCCCAGCTTATGCTGAGTATCTAGAGGTAATTTTAGTTATGCGAGAATTAGGAGATATATAGCCTCGAATAGTTTATGTATATAGGGAAATCAGGGGTTAGATCCCCTGTGGCATGGCATTCCCGAATAATTGCACATATATATACTTTGGTGCATTAAACCTATGCATAAAATTATGGATTTCAATTTTAAGAAAGAATAATTAATAGTGTTATTTTTATGTGATATTAATGCTTTTAGTGTTGTGTGTAAATATTATGTTATATTATAAATTTCCTGCTAAAAAATACCCAACTTCAAAGGTTGTTCGCTTTCATGCGTACATCCCTACACAGGACTTGGCATAGTATTAGATCTGTTGATGCTAATTCGATGAGTCATCTGTCACATTGTGAGACCTAGATACATTTTGACTGTACTTACCCCGATTTTACAGCTAAAGTACACAATGTTTGACTTAGGTTATGTGTGGATGGCTTCACCCAGTATAATTATGTTGTAACTTCATACTCATGCTTGTCAATGATCATTACACCGTATAATCTGCCTCCCCCCTGATATGTGTATGATCGTGTCGTTCTTATTTCTGACTCTGATCATATCATGTCCACAAAGCTTGAGGGGGAAAATTGACGTCTACTTACAGTCTTTGATTGAAGAGCTTCAAATGTTATGAGAGTCGAGTGTGCTTATGTATGAGATCACTTCAATGTTAAATTTTCAACGGAGAGTGTATCTTATGTGGACAATTAGTGATTTCCCGACCTACAGATGTTAGTTGGTTGGAGCACATCTAGAAAATTGGTGTGTCCTTACTGCATGGATATGTCGAAGGCATTTACTCTGAAATCTAGTAGGAAAAATAGTTGGTTTGACCCACCCCACCTCGTGCCCGACCCCCACCCCTACCTCCACCACGACTACAACGGGGTTGAGTGCATCAAAGGCCAACATTTCAACTACCGGGCAGGAGTCGACATACAACAGCTGCCTTATTGAGCCTATAGGCAACACGTAAGTTTTTTAAAGATATTGTCAGTAATCATTTTATTTTTTTCAATTGAATATAAAACTAATAAAATAATATTTTAATGTCCCCCACCCAGTTTTTTAAAGATATTGTCAGTAATCATTTAATTTTTTTCAATTGAATATAAAACTAATAAAATAATATTTTAATGTCCCCCACCCACCCACCCACCCCCTCCCCCGCGAAATTCAGACTATTAATGTCATTTTGGATATCATTCGGAGTAAGTACAACTCAACATACTTGTTGTGGAAGGAGATCCCAATGTTCAATTGAGATCTTCGTTTCAGGAGTTTGCGGTAAATATCATTCACAAATAACTTAAGTTGTTTTTATTTATTTATCAATTAAACATAATCCATGTAATATTTACAAAAACATATCTTCCGACACCCTGAGCATGAGACGCACATCCAGCATAACTTCAAGCGCAAGGGCAACAATTCCCTCCGGTACATATTTGGCAATATCCAGAAATTGTGACAGCGCCCTATGTGGCTCGGAGAGGATATTTTTGCCACGCCGCTTAGTGCTTGGGATTCTTCAGACTATCTGAAGAAGAGAGAGCAGGCAAAGCAGAACAAGTTGTCAGACTGTGGAGGCATGGGGCCCTTCAAGCACACTGATGGGGTACTCCCACATACAAAATACAAGCAGAGGATGATAAAATTTGATTTATTCTATAAATTTTTCTATAGTTTAAAGATGTATTCTTGTTATTTCATTTTATGGACAAATTGTGGAGATTGGGTGAGAGTCCTCTGCCGCTGATTTACATGAGCGCACCGATAAGAGGCGGTCTGATCAGTCTTAGATCGATGAAAGATCTCGTGTGACCCAGGTAATTAAAGAGCTAAACTAGTTTAATGTTAATACATCATAGCTCTAACTGAATGTAATTCTTTTATTTGCATGAGGGATTCTAACAGCTGAAGAAGATCTGATCTTAAGCATCGAGAAGGATTGCAATCCGTGAGCCAATCCATTGGGTTCGATCCACTGCCACGTATCGATCAACCACTTTGGTTCGGTCGGTAGTCCCAAGCCGATCACCCGAGCCTTAAGGTTTGATCGACCGCCATGTTTTGATCACTCGCTTTGGCTTTGATTGACTGTCCCTGACCGATCACTTGATCCTTAGGGTTCGATCGACCGTCATGTGTCAATCACCCACTTTGGGTTTGATTGGACTTCCTGGACCATTCACTTCATCATTTGGATTTTATCGACGTCACGTGTCAATCACCTAATTTGGGTTTGATCAGTCGTCTCTGACCAATCACCCATCCTTCAAGTTTGATTGATCGTCATGTGTCAATCACCTGCTTTAGGTTTGATCAGTCGTTCCAAACTGATCACATGATCCTTCGAGTTCGATCGATCGTCACGTGTTGATCACCTTATTTGGATTTGATCAGTCGTCATGGACCTATCACCCAATCCTTTGGGCTCGATTGATAACCGCGTGTCGATCACATGATTCTTAGGATAGGATCAACTGCCACATACCGATCGACCGCCACGTACCAATCGCCCGATGCTTAGTGCTTGATCAGTAGCTCCGACCCGGTGGCCCTAGCTCTTGGGTTCTGATTGGTCAGTAGCTCTGACTCGGGCCCATTACACAGGATGTCCAATCAAACCCAAAGTGGGTGATTGACATATGACGGTCGATCGAACCCTAAGGATCATGTGATCGGTCAGTGACGATTACCCACTCTTTTGGGTCAAATCAATTTTCCTGTTTCATTCAACCCACCCTCCTTGGTTCGATTGCTCGCCATGAACCGTTCGATCGAACCCTTGCAAGCTTGTATGCTTTCCCACATGTTGCTTGTTTTCTTAGCATGTGTATGCAAATTTTTTTTGATTTGATGTGTATGATTTATTTCATTGCATGTAAAATATATTTGTCTTATATGTTTTACATTTGAGTCATCTCTCACAGAATGTGCTAATGAATGATTGTAATATTCTATAAATTTATTGGCTATCCGGTTGCCTGCAAGATCAAAGACAAATCTAATCATGACAGGACAACCAGTTATAATATTTGATTTTTAGAACTTCACTATGTTATTTAGATTGCGACATTTTTTATGACCAGCTTTGGAGCATAAAAAACCTTTTGATTTAATATTCCTTGAATTTGGCCAAAAACTAGTATGGTCCTTTCGAGCACTAAATCCCATATCATGTGGATATTATAATACAAATTATATGCATCATTTTCATTATGAACAATCATGAAAAAGAGTTTTTTTTTTTTTTGCATTTGGTTCAGAATTCATAGAAATTGCTTCATTTCATTCATTTTCTTGCATTAAGACAACAAATTCATCGAGCAAAACATGGTGGTAGTTAAGAGAAAATAAGATATAAAAATATTGTACTTAACAAACAAACATCCAAATAACATGTCCTACATTACAATGTGAAGTACACCAAAGTTGTACTAGGGTGTGAGTGGAGTAATACCATGTACTAGAGAAAAACGATCATAATGGCATTATATACGTTTTAACCTATAGTACAACATGATTATACTAAACTGAAAAATGGAGTGTAACCAGGTTGTACTAGAGAAGAAAAGTCATAATGCCCTTTTTTATATTATAACATGTAATACAACAATATTGTACTCGTGTAAAATGATGTAAAATCATGTTGTATTATAGACGAAACGTTCATAATGTCGTTTCCTATGTTATAACATGCAATACAACAAGTTTCTACTCGTCTAAAATGATGTAAAACAACGTTGTA
>NEWO01000130.1:1676305-1728905 GCA_003013225.1 Phalaenopsis aphrodite | reverse complement strand
GCCGCGGCCTCTTCCTGTCGACTTGAGCAACAAGACAATATTCAAACATAAATCTTATAACTTCAATTTTCTTCTTCTTAAGCTTGGGCGCCGTCCAGAAAAAAAAAAATATACCCTATAACCCATAGCTTTCTTCTAACGCAAATTTTTGTTGTGCAAATCAATGTGAGTTAGGTCAGGCTTTGGGCTCCCTAATTTTTAGACGAGTAATAATTTATAACACTAACACATGGCAAATTTCAATTGGAGTGTAACTCTGCGTTTGAATTCCAGACTCAATATTATCTCCTCATTAATTGGTGCAATCAACGAGGCATCAAGGGCACTGAAATTTTTTGAGCTATATGAAATACGAGCATTGATAAGAGGCCAAGCAATTAGCCATTCATTACAATATGATTGTGAATAATGGTCAATCAAACTCTTTTTGAGCAAAACACTGATCTTTTGTTCTTATAGAGGCACCTTACTATCTACTGAACCATGTATGTGCGAGATTCACTTGGAGGCTCATTATGGCCAGTGCTAAAACATACGATCATTGAAATATCTATATTTACATTTACATGAATTTATATACATTCTCGGTGACATGTACAATTATATAGGAGGAATAGTTCATAGCTACATAGCGGTTCGATTAAAAAAAATAAATATTAATAAATTCAAATTCAGAAAAAACATATAATGCAAGAAATATTAAAGTTTAATAAGGAATCTCCGTGAAACATGCAACGTGTATTCGCCTCAATAGCACCAAACATTTGACCGCTGTTCACAAGTCTAAAGGCTATTTTCAGTTTCACTTACCTTTGAAAAAAAAAAATGTTACAGAGAAAAGTAAAAAACGATTCCACCTTCACAGAGACAGTCAATGCAAACGCAATTTGTAACCTTTTAATCATACCTCTGACATTTCTATCTAATTAAATGAAGGAATGCTAAATTTAAAAAATATTGTATATAAACTATGAGCAGCTGCGTAATACTTTATTTTTGGTGGGATAAAATGCAAAGCAAAATGGCGGAAATTGGATATATGCTGAGAAGAACAAAAATATGGAAGGTGAAGAATCAGGGCGGTTTTCCATTGTCGAGGTCCTCCATGACATCAATGTTCGTGCGAGCTGTGATCTTCTGAACATATCCTGAATGATTATTAGCGAATATTATTAGCCTGTATAATTCTAAGAGTTTGCTTGATTCAAATGAACATATGAATGAGGTGTGAGGCAGCATTTTCTGCTGTTTATTTATTGAGTGTTCATTTGTTGCAGAAACACCGATGCAGCAAGACTAAAAGGTTAAATTTTTTAATACAACAGATATGATGCATAATAATTTTTCATTCAAATAAAAATTCAAGATTCAATAATCATAAATAAAAAGTAATCAATTAATTTAATAACCTTCTTTAAATGAAAACAATTGGATACCATAGAGTATGCCAATTGATATGTATGAAAATGTGAGAGTTTTGGTGACGTGCATAGGACTTGGGCTAAACAAGCGAACTAAACAACCATTACTAAGCGTGACTTCTAAAATTTCATAATCATATTTATAGGGCACCAAAGTAAATCAAAGCTTTAAATTGCACTTAAAAATTTAAATTAGAAAGAAAGATTATTACTCAGGTCAAAACATTGAATTATAGCTTCATAACACTATTTAAAAAATCAACATAATTTAGGGTTTATTTGGAGCAGCTACAGCTTATCAATAAGCTGCTACGCAATAGTTGTCCTAAGAAGCTGCTACGCAATAGCTGTCCTAAGAAGCTGCTGCAGATAAATTGACTGGTTGTTTTTTTTCTACGGTCTGAAAACAGTTGTGCGGTAGTTGTTTCTGGATAAATGACAATTCTGACTCTGTGTAGTAATGTTGTTTATAACAAAATTGTCATAGTCATATATTTGATATTTTAGAAGCAAAAATTTAATTCATAACAATAAAAAAAATTCAGATAAACACCTCATTTAACTATAAGTATCAAGATTGCTAAAAAAATTATTAAAATTACATTTAATAATATGATAATATTAATTTTAAAATGCAGACAATGTACGTCTTGAGTTGCGCCGTCCTTCAGAGATGTTATCAGTTCTCGATTATTGTCGGCAGTGGAATCTGTCGTTGTCTGCCCATCAAAAGAAGTCACACATCTCCGTGATTTTCCACGGGCATTTGTAAATCTGCATCCCGTAGCTATGTGTCTGATGTGACGTATGTAAAAAAGTTTGAATTCTACAGTGGCAGAGCAATCATCACACAACCCAAAACGGACCTTCACAACACAACCCACGACAGTTACCAACACAATACAATCCACAACACTGACTATCACAACACAACCTACAACAACAACCAACAGCAAACCATAACACTGGCCATCACAACATCCACAGCACTGGCCAACACAACACAACCCACGGCCACAACACTGGCCAACACAACAGCACAACAAACCACAGACACAACCCAACATCAGTCATCAGAATACAACTCACAACACTAACCAACACAATACAACCATAATACTGGTCAACAAAACTTACAATCACAACCAACAGCAAATCACAACACTGACCAACACAACACAATCCACAGCACAACAAACCATCATATCACACAACAACACTGGCCGACACAGCACCACGACAATCCAACACTGGCCAAACACAAATTCAGGCCATCACAATAGAAACCTAACTACACAGCAGAACAAACCCAACTATTCTTCTCAAATTCACAACAAACAGAACAAACCATCACAACAAAAACCCATCAACACAGCAGAACAAACCCAACACCACAACAAAGCAAACCCAACTCCTCTTCTCAAATTCACAACAAACAAAACAGGCCATCACAAGCAGAATAAACCCAACACCACAACACAACAAACTCAACCCCTCTCAAATTCACAACATACAGAAAATGCCATCACACAGAAACCCATCAGCACAGCAGAACAAACCCAACACCGCAGCACAACAAAACTAATTCTTCTTCTCAAATTGACAACAAATATATGCCCCAACACTGCTGCTTCCATCACCACCATAAAAAAAACCAACAGAGACATCAAAAAAATCCAACAGAGTCAATATTCAGTAAAAATGGGAAACCAAAATGATGTATGCAAGAGAGGATAGAGAAAGGTGATACAGGAGCCCAGAAAGAAAATTTGCAGAGGAGATTACAGAGAAAGGTCAAGTTAGGGCAAAAGGCGAGCGAGAGATTGCAAGGAATTTGCGAAGGAGATCGAGTTAGGGCAGACAACAAATCTGTAGATGGCGGAGGGGCAAACGGGTAAATAATTTCGTAAGTGGCAATAGGGTCGAACCCGCGGCCAGCGTTTTACCTAAAACGCACCGTGATGCAATGCTAAAGCCACCCCAAACGAACGAAAACAGCAGGCCAAACGCTGCCCCAAATGCGGCCTTAGGCTAGTAGAGTAGGATGTGGCAGAGACAATCGCAATTTAAATTTAATTAATCCTTATTAAATTTCAAATAACTATATATATATATATATATATATATATATATATATTGCAAACGTTGACACATTTATGCATATATTTTTATACATATATATGTAAGAGAGAGAATAAAATAATACTTTCTAAGCTAAAAAAATTAACTAAGATTAACTCAATCACTATCAGCTAAACCTGAGTTGAGCCAAAATTGAATTTTTATTGAGGCTGACCTGCCCAAACTCAACTCAGTATCACTTCTACATGAGAATTAGCATTGGCCACAGCACTACTAGGCTCAGCAACGTGTTTGAATTCACATGTGAAGTGCGTGGATAAAATTTAAATCATACCCAAATTACATCCAAGCCAAGCAGATAAATTTTAATTGTTGATGGCTAGCTTTATGTATCCCTAGCAAAACAAGAAAAAATTACTAGGGGCTGTTTGGGATCACTTTTGTCTTATATTTTCAAATTTTTGTTTTTTGTTCTTTTTTTTTTGGTCTTTTCATTTGAAACAAAACATATTTGGTTATTTGATTAAAGCGTGATTGTTTTCAAGAACACTAAAAATAACTAAAAATTATTTTGAGTGTTTTTAAATACATCCTAATTTTTTTTCAAAACTAAAAAATAAGAATATGTATAAACACACTAAATAAATGTGTTTTTAAAAACAAAAGAAAAAAATAAAAACAAAAAAAAAATTAATCCCAAATAAGCACTAGCATTTCAAGGTGGCATATGGAAGTCAGTGTCCAATCATATTACTAGATAAAGTGCCCTCGAGTAGTTTTTCTTTTATTTTTCTTTTATTTGGAATTTGAGAGTCACACTCAGCATTATATTAATAAAAAAGATGATTCCATGAAAATGAAATCAGAAAAACAGAAAAAAAAACTATAAGTAAATACATCAGAAGAGTGGGAAGCAAAAAAGAGCTCGGTATTCCATGTGCTTGGGTGATCACGGGACTCCATCAAGATTATAAGTAATTATCAAAGCAGCCAAGGAACACTGTATAAAAACCACGAAGGAAGATTACATGAAAATAAATCAGAAAAACAGAAAAGAAACTATAAGTAAATACATCAGAAGAGTGGGAAGCAAAAAAGAGATCGGTATTCCATATGCTTGGGTGATCATGGGACTCCATCAAGATTATAAGTAATTATCAAAGCAGCCAAGGAACACTATCTGAAAACCACACATGAAACAAAAATTCTGACTAACCAGGAGGAGCTAACACCTTGAGAACCATTAATAAAAAGAAAACGAGGAGTAGGTCTATAAGTGCAGACAGTGTCTAGCGGACTAGCAAGGAACTATCAATTGTTTAAAAAGAAATAATTGTTTCTTAATTGTATGATTCTAGCGGTCCAAAGATGAACTAAACTGATTGATTCAATTTTGATAGCCACGCAGAGCAGTCCTCTAGCTACAGGATATAAAAAACAATGTCAAGTTAAAAAAGTTAAAACGTATCCACTTTTCTTCCTTCAAAGAGCGATGGAGAGACATTGAGTTTTCAAATAGGCAATCCATTATTAAAAATTCAAGTTCCTCGGTAACCGTTGTAATTATTCAGGAGAAAATAGCATCAAGTAATAATCAGCTAAAAGTAAAGCTACCATCATGATTCAAGTATAAATAGATTAAGAATCATGCTTTCCGTGAATGGAAAAGAATCATGCTTTCCAGCCATCCTAAGTAAACTAAATAAATAGATCACCAATCAACTTGAAATAAATCCCTCATAAAGGAAAATGTGTGAAAAAAAAAAATGGAGCGGCATCCTACCACTAATCTCATGTTCAAAAAATTGAGAACATTTCAGCTGCTTATGGGTAGTGGATATTTGAGTAATGAATTGCTGCTTAAATTCAGCGAAAAAAGCAATGCTCCTCGATGAAAAGCAAGAGCATTGTGCCTCCTTGCTCAATTGGAGAAGATGATTAGTCAAATCAAAGAGAGTGATATTATCAGAGGGATCCACATTCTCCTTGTACAAATACAACATCAACATCTTGAATTTCAGTGGTGGATGAGCTTCCAAGATCTGGATAGAAAAACTGTTATTTATTTAAGCCCCATGCTTTGTGGAACAATGAAAAAAAAGTCTCGAAAGTGATCTCCTCATACACATAAGATTTGTCATCTTAAAACAAATTCATAGTAAAAACCCTTGAAGTTGAGCTACATCAACACCTGATTGACACAAGAAATTCTCATTGAAGATAGAAATGATGTGGAAAGAGTTGATGCTTACCAAAAGAGCTCAAAAACCTTTTGTATCATCTTCATTAAACAATCCTCCATATGTTATAGTTGCTCAAGGGTGAGAGATATCTTACAATCTTCACGGCAATCCAGGTTATAGTTTATACTTACTGAACATATATTCTACGCCCACAGCATAAAAGAGGGTGTTGGATAAAAAGTTGTCTATGTAAGAATACCAAGAACTTACTAGAGAAATGAATCTCACTCAAAATTCAAGAGAAAGAGAGAAACTATATCGCGAAAAATTTCATAGAAAATTAGTTTATCGAGAACCCAATCAAATCTTGTTGAATAGATGAGAGTGGGACGAGTTGAGTTACAGAAAAACAAATTTGGTAAGGCAAGAGATTTCATCTAAAATTTCACATAAATCCTATAACAGATCATATATATCACAAAGTTGGGAACACTATAAAATTACATAGAAAAAATGGGTTGAAGTTGTTTGCAGGTGGTAGTGTAACCAAGAAGACAAGTTAGAAGTTGGAGAAAACATAAAACAACATCAACAACAAAAGTTTTATCCCACTAAGTGGGGTCGGGAATCCTTTTTCTCCATTGTGTCCTATTTAGTGTCATATTTTCATTTAATTCTAATAAATTAAGATCATCTTTTATACAATATGCCAAAGTCATCCTAGGTCTACCTCTATCTTTCTTAACACAAGTCTAATCTAAAACATCTACTCTTCTAATTGGACCATCAAATGGTCTACATTTAATGTGAGCAAACAATCTAAGATGATTCTCTCTAATTTTATCCATCATTGGAGCTACACCAACCCTATCACAGATATATTCATTTCGCATTTTGTCTCTAAGTGTAAAGCCACTCATCCACCTAATCATTCTCATCTCGGCAACACTTAACTTAGTTTTATGTCTCTCTTTTAAAGGCCAACGTTCGCACCATAGAGTATTGCAAGAATCACCACCATCTTATAAAACTTTCTAAGCGGTACTTTTCTATCACACAATAGGTCTGAAGCATTCCTCCACTTCAACCAACCAACTTGAATTCTACTAATGACATCCCCATCAATATTACCATCACTTTGAACAATAGACCCGAGATAAAGCGTTCACACCTTTTAATAATTTGATCACCCATAGTTACATTTTTGTCACTAAATCTAATACTACTAAAATTACATTCCATGTATTAAGTTTTGATTCTACTCAAATGAAGGCCTTTAGACACCAAGGTAGACCTCCATAATTCAAGTTTTTCCTGAGTTTTTTCTCTCGTCTTATCCAAAAGAAGGATATCATCAGCAAAAAGCATACACCAAGGTACATCCTCTTGTAAGTGCCCAGTAAGACCATCCATAACTAAAGCAAAAAGATATGGGCTTAAAGCCGGTCCCTAATGTAAATCAACATAAATAGGAAAATATTTGGTCAATCCTCCTTTTGTTCGAACACAAGTAACAGTTCTTGTATACATATCTTTAATGACTTGAATATAAGTCATATCAACAGCTTTCTTCTCAAGAACTCTTCAAAGGATATCTCTTGGAACCTTATCATAAGCTTTTTCTAAATCAATAAAATTCATATGTAGATCCTCTTTATTATCTCTGAACTTCTCCATCAAACGTCTCAATAAATGTATAGCTTTCATGGTAGACCTGCCCTCCATAAATCCACATTGAATATGAGAATAGGAAAATTAACGAGTACTTCAGACAAGTACTCTTAGTGAGTAGGCACTTTCGTAAATTCTATGGCCAAACTTAGCAACTTATTAATGAAAGTCACTGCCACCTCTGAAGCAACTTGAGGATTCAAGCGAATTCAATCTCAAGTGACTCGAGGATTCAAGCAAATTTAAAAGAAGTGATTTCCACAATATGACTTGATTAACCTGAACCAAATGAATAAGGACGTACACCTCATTCAGAGACAAAACGGACCCATTACTCAAATGGCCATATATGTTCATAAAAAATCTTAGCCCAATGGGTGAGGGACAACCATTGCAATACCAACATCAACTAGTTTTCAAGTATTCAATGAATGAAATAACCAATAATCTGCATAAGTGATAAGAAATGATTAAATAGTGCCTTAGCACCCTGCCTCACAATGGAACAAATCATAGTAAGACAGTTTATTAGTTCTCACATTTCTAAATTACTCCCCTTAACTAATAGTGGGGATATTAAGGGAAACTGAAATAGATGAAGCCAAACAAATATAGATAATATTTCATAAACACTTGTGCATTTATGACTGATATACCATAAGATCATCAATTCTAAGTAATGTTAACTTTTATGTCCGCTAAGCTTATAAATGGATCAAGTGCAACTACACTCAGGATCAGAACAAATAATTAACAACAAAATAACAAAAAATTAAACTATAAAAAATTAGTTAAGTAGATTCCAGCCCAAACAGAACCAGGATATGGGATTAATTCATATTTAATTGTTGCTGACAAAAAGCTTTTAGGTAAATCCAGAGAATAGACAGCAAGGCTGAAACTACTGATGGAGTTATCTTTAAGCCACTTAATAACCTAATCCCCAACTGAACAGAAGCAGTAGAATCTAACACTTTTTTTTTCTTCCTAACATGAGCAAAAAGAACCATCCAAAGCTGGGAAAACACGGCATGTAGCCAAATAACAGCTTGAACAACAAAAGACGGCATCCTTACCTAACCCAAGGCAAGGAATACACTTGCAGATTGTCTCACGCCCCTTTTTGCTGTAATAGCTAACAAAACCCGTTCCCTGGCAACTCCTGCACTTCCCTGTCCACTCGTAAACAACTTCCTTGCACTCCTGACGGCATACAACAAAGCCTGAGCATCAGAAAACAAAATGCTAAAAAATGAGCAAATGGGTAGAAAAGAACGCCAACCTGGACATCCGGATCACATTGGACCCGCCGGTCGATCTCTTCCGGACTAGCAGGCGAGGAACCAGGATACGTCATGGGAAGCGGGAGAGCGTCCGAATCATCGACCAGATAGCTCTCCCTGTCCCGAGCCCACCACCACCATCGTTTCTTTTTCGTTCTTCCAACGCCCTTATCATCCTCCTGGGCGTTGGTCCTCACCCCAGGGCTCCGACCGACTACCTTATCATCCCAGCCGGAGGAAGGGCCCTGAGGAACAAACCAGTCTGGCGATGGAGATGCTGCAGCATTTGAGGCCTCGGCGGCAGCACGGTAGCGGCGGATGGGGAGGTGGAGGGTAGAGGCGCGTTGGAGAGAAGCGGGAAATGAGGGTTTGGATGGAAGGAACGACAGTGAAGTGGGGTTTTGAATCGCCATGGCTAGGTGAAAATTAGAAGATAAGAAGTAGATGTAGAGAGAAGAGGAAGGGCATCCTCATCAGCCCTTCTCTCTCCCTGTTCGGTCTTCCGTAACAAGGTGGGGGAGGAAAGTGCAGGAGCGTACGGGAACTTGGCGATATAAAGGTGCGGAAAGCTCCATTTTCCAAATCCAACTTCGGGTCGTGAGTCGGTTTGAGTGAGGATTTTCTTTTTATTATCAGGTTTTTTAGTCGGCATGATGATGATGATGATGATTATGATCTGTTTTAGGTAATTGTAACTTGTCTAGTTTATGTTGATAAAAAGTTTGTCCTAATAATTTGTTAATGATTAACTGATTCAGATAAACTGACTGATTGTTTGACTTATTTGAACTCCGTCTTGTTAACAACACTCATGGGCTAAATTGATAATATTTTTTTTAGTTCAAATAGTGTGAAATAAATTGTTTGAATTCATGTGGAGAAATTCTGATTCAGTTTGTGAAATGTGAATATTTTTTTTAAAAAATATGAAATAATTACATGCAGGTCATTAAAATATTAATACTTATAAATTAAACATTCAAATGATCCATTGTATTTATGTTTGTCATGAATAAATTATTGAGAATATGATAAAAATGAAAAATAAAGGCTGAGTTTTATCATGAATTTTGATATTTGAGTTAGAATTTGAAAATTAGATGAAAGATGGTATTGATTTGTATATAGCAAGTTTCCGGTGGCCTGTATGTAATTGCTCCTAATTAAAATCTTAATTTCAAAATTTTTTTAATTTTAAATACTATATTTATCTTTCTAATTTTTTACTAATTATACTTAATTTAATTTTTCATTTTATTATATCAAATGTTTGAATTGAGCAATTTCTCTTTTCTATATTTTACAGAACTTACATTTTTATACATGTTTAGCAAAAATTTTTAGATATTTATATATTCATGAATTCAAATTTATTTTGTAAGGCATGCCCACAAATTAGAATCACAGGACCTTCATGGAGAAAAAGAAAGAGACAAAAAATAAAAAATAAATAGCACGCATAGACTTGTCTCATAGGCACGAACTGAGTTTTAAGATGTTAAATTCAAATTTCTCTTTTAAGGCATGCCCAAGGATCAGAACAGTAGAGACCTTGAGAGCAAAAGAAAGTGACAGAGAAACAAAAATAAATAACACACTTAGACTTATTTCGTAGGTACGAAATCGAGTATGTTCAAACTGTTTGACCCATTTTATATATCAAAAATAGTGTTTACATTGAGAAGGAGAGAGAGTTATCCTGCATGAGAAAAGAGAAAACCCCCCCCTTTTTATCGGCTATGGGCTTCCTATTTATAGGAGAAAGAAAGACCAAAAAAAAAAATTACATGTTTGCATTTATTTTAGTAAAGATGTTTGCATTTATTTTAGTAAAGATGTTACAGATCTAGTATCTTTATAATAGTCCTCACTTTAATAGAGAAGCTACATGTCCTTATTGTTAATTTTTATATTCATAACTAATTTTTGGAACATTTTTGTTATCTATCTTTTTATCTAAACCATTATATTGTCTCGAGATTTATGCAGACCTTTTTTGTGTGTACAACATTTAATATTTGAATTTTGTATTTATTTTAGAAGCATTTCGGTCTTTAAATCTCATTCAAATATATACCTAAGAGGATTTATTTTGTTTAATAAATTAATACTTGATATGACCAAAAAAGTTCACTTGATCAAGTATGAATCTTGATAGATTCCGGATTTTAAAAAAATTATAATCAAGTTTAAGAAGATTTGAGCTCCGATTTTGGTAACTTTATGAAGAATTGAACATCTCGATAATACAAACCAAATGACTCTAAAAGTGATTCAATGTGAGTGCCAATGAGCTCATATCAAGTACTTTGAAGTGTAATTAGAAGATTTAAAACATTAATTAAAGGGTTAAATGATATCTGAATTTGGCATACTTATTGGCAAATTGTGCGGTTAAATGAGAGAAATTCAACAAGCTAAAGATTACAAAATAATAAGATCATTAAGACACTTAGATATTGAAAAAATTATCTATAATTAAGGAAATTATCATTAACCGTCCAATAAAATTATTTGAAATTTTTGATAAAGTTATCAAAAGGTCTCTTCTAAATCTCTATAAATAAGACCTCTTTTTCAATAATAATGGGCTGAAAAGGTAAATGCTAAGTCAATACCCTTGAAGAAAGCTTGAAACTAGCGACTACTAACAATTGTCGTCGACCACCATTAGTAACTATTACAGCCCAATTACTACCATACGATCATTGCAGCCTAGTTATTACCTTTAGGTTGTTATTGTTGTTATCATTTAGTCATTATATCATGATTAATATTGGTGCTTACCAAACCCTATCTTTACAGTAGAAGTATAAAAAAATTCTCAAAATTTGTAACCCCAACATTTATAACTTCAGATGCATAACAAATAATTATTATTGGGCTCTCCTTAATTTTTTTCCTTCTTGGATTTTTCCCATAAAATTTTCGAGTGTACTTATCTGCTTCTTATTTTATTTGTGTATGTACAAGATCTTCATGCAATGCTAAGACGTAAGATATGTATTTTACTATCGTGAATGTTTTGGCACTCTATCTATAATAAAAAGTGTAATTCACATTTTCATATATCTTTTCAAACAAAAAAAAATTATGACTTTACATGTAAAAATCAAAGTTTAGGTGTGGGATAAGTAAATGCATAAAAATTAAACGCTATGTCTGTAAATTTCCCTTTAAAATTTCAGCATGCCATTATTCTAAAAAGAATTATTTTTGTATTTAATCAACTTTTCAATAAATTAATAAAAATAAACGCACATGCAAAATAGTTAGAGGAGAGAAGTATTGATAATAAAATATACAATAAAATATTTTGTAGTCTCTGTAAGATGAAACATAATGAATGTTTAATATTAGAAAAGTTGTCGCTAAATTTAAATTTCATTAATTAGAAATATTTACAATAATAAATGTTCGATCAATTAACAGTTTAAGGGAAATTGTAGCGACTAATTGAATTTAAAAAAATAGAATATGAACTCTATATTTTAAAGAAAAATCGGGCCTTATTATAGTTTCATAAGTTAAAATAAAGTATAAAATTTAAATTTCACTTCATATTCTTTTTATATGAAATTGTCACTTATTTAGTAAATTTTATTCTCCTTTATTATAATATGGATATGTTGTTCTCTCATTGGAGAAAATATTGTGTCTGGAGTCCGGACGGAAGCTGCATCTATACAATGAACGCGATATATCTGAAATTTTTATTTTTTTTTTACTTTGGGTGTATGTGTCTGTTGTCTGGACATAGCTTTCGTTCGGACTCTGGACAATATTTTATTCTCCCATCAACCTTTGTCGAAGAATTTAGCTAATAAAATTTTGTTTACATATATATCACACAAGTTTTAATTATTTTTATATCTAATACTTTAATATTTATTTACATAATACTTTTGCAACCCGATCCCAAGAAAACATTTGCAAGAAAGAGCGCACCTCACTTCAAATAAATTAATATTATGATATTTTTTATGTGCTTTAAGGATTTGAATGTTATGTAGGTAAATATCAAAGTTTTGATGTTAAATATGTAAATGCCTAGAAAATTATATGGCATAAATGCAAACCCTTATAGAATTTATAAGTTATAGATTAATCATTTAGATGCCTAAAAAAGTTATTAGTTTTATTTATTACTTCATTGTCTCTGTATGATAGCTGCTTAATTCTCAAATGTCAAGATGCAGGGCAAATAGAAATGCAATGATTTAGCCCTCCCAAAATAAAATGCATAGAACAACATCCAATTCCATTTGTCAATTGGTTATATCAGTTAATGTTTTGATTATGGTGTCTGGATAAAATAGGTTCTTGATCACAAAAAATTATTTAGGACAAATCATAATAATGGTAATTAAAATGGAAAATAATGGCCACTCTAGGCATGGATGATGCCTTAAACACGATTAGGCTTATCAAATCAAATCATAACATTATATTAAACTTGTCTCAATTTTTAGTGTCGTAGAACCCTAAATTCATCTCAGGCTAAGGTTGTTAAAGTGCTTCAATTTATATCTTGCTTAAACTAATCAAAGGTCCTCAATTTATCTCAAACTTGACATCGTTAGAAAACTTGAACTCATCAAATAATTTGAACCATTTTTCAAAGTTAAAGTCATCATTAAATATGAACTTCTCTTAGGATTACTATCTTTACAGCACTTGCGCTCACGTTAGGCTTGAAATAGTGATAGGGAGAGTTCAACTTGCTTATTAAACTTTCTATGATTTCATGTGCTCACATGCTCAGCTTATTCGCCAAAATTCAATCAATGATGATAAAATTATTAGGGAACTGCACAAAAACCAATTCTTTAATTATAAATCATTATGAATATTCGACAGATATATAATTACATGAACTTTTCAGACATATCTTGATAGGGCTTCATCATTTATTATATGTATATATAAATTATAATCTACAATAAGAAAGTCTAGTGCTCTCTAGACTTGCATTATGTTTCTCTAGTTTATTTTCTCATTTATAGTTACTTTTTATCAATAAATTTCTAATGTTGATCGCAAACAAAATGGGATCCATCTTTATTGAGACAAAAACATATGAGAAAAAGACGGACCTTTCCATTATTAATATGGTTGTTCTATTTCCATCAGGTGAGTTAGTTATGTTAAGAAAAATAAGACTATATTGATGAGCATACTACTAATTACTATGAATTAGAAATTATCATGTCGAAGTGATTGAGATAATTGAACATATTATAGAACAACAATCTCTCCTTTATTCCAATCATCCTTATTATTGTTCACAGTAGTAGCATTAATGTTTGATTCTAGTTGTAATCAATGATTTGGTTGAGTTGTGTTAACCTGAGCTAATGTTGAGAATTTAGCTAAAAAATCAGTATTGCTCGAACATCGATTTGAATTTTGGCCTGTATTGATATTGGATATAAAAAAAAAAGCCAAGCTATGAGCATAAATCATGGATCAATTTTTTTTCGAGCGATACATGGATCGGTTCAATTTGGGTCGAAATTGGTTCAAAGTATTCTTTACTTATAAAAGTTATATATATCAGAATGCAGTAGTGGTATTATTTTTTGTATAATTTATTTGTATTCATTCATTTTAAGCTCGATCAATTGAAAGAAGTTATCTAGTTTTGATTTTTCAGCCGAAACAGACCTGAATGACTCAATTTGAGCCAGCTTCTTTTGGTTTCGAGCCAAATTCATTTCGATTAAATTTGAAGCTGAGCTGGCTTGAAATCAAATATAACGACACGAGCTGATTTCGAGCCACACTCAATCTTATTCGAGTGGATTTCAAGCCGACCCCAGCTCAACTTGAAGTTGAATCCTTCACAACCGAAATTCGAGCAGCCTTATGAGATAATGGTCACTTAGAATGATTGAGTTCGGACCCAACCATATTGCCAATTTATAGATCATTCCACTAATATTGTTGAAGCTAAGCCCAACTTACTCTGAGAAGAACTTGGACATAATGATCATTCCAAAACTTGTATCAGTCAATCCCCTCCTCTCTTTTATTTCCACTGATACTCTTTCTTTATTATTATCATTCTTGAAAACGTGAGGCGCATGATAACGAATCCATTCCAAGATTACATATCTGCACTTACGTAGTGCTTATATACTATAATATAATGCCAACAAAGTGGCCATCGATAACTAGACCACATCCATGTACTATTAAAATGATAGTAAAATTGCGAGAACCTTCATGGATACTACTCTCCAATTTATTGCTTAAAAAATGAACGAGACTATCCAATATATAACTATATATGAAGTCAAGAAGCATACGGATTGATGGAGTCATTAACTTTGTCCTATCGTGCAATAACCAATAATAATAATCATCTACGGTTGCCTAATAATTTGCACATGGGATTAAGTAATGTAGATATGGTGAGTTGAGAGAGAGAAATAGCTAAAAAGATTGCTTAATTTTTTTGTGCCAAAATGAGTTGAATTAAGTTATTATGAGTTGAGTTACGAATCATTTGAGCTGACTCAAAGCCCAAATTGAGTGTATTTTAATAGGTTTTCGTGTGTTTATTTGAATATTGTTGGGAGATTAGTGTTGTAAATAAATCAAATTGGGCGGAGTATTGCTTTGTTAAAGCTCATTCATTCATTTTCTTATTGAGTTCTAGCGAGGATGAATACAACCTAAATTTTAGTTATTCTCTTATCAAGTTTGAGCCAGAGTTGAGATTTAATAAGCTTAATTAATTATAGGTTTGATGATAGTATTTTTTAAGAATATAGCTTAATGATTAAATATAATTGTATTTATATATCTTAATCAAAATTGAGATATTAATCACATATTAGTTAAGGAGTTAGTTTGGATCATTTTTTTTTATTTTGATTTTATTTTATCAATACTTAGATTTTAAACAAAATATTTTTAGCTATTTGATTAAAATATGATTGGTTTTGAAAACACTCAAAACTTTTAGAAGTTATTTGGAGTGTTTTTAAAAACATGTTAATTTGTTTTTAGAAATAAAAAACACATTACAAGCATGTTTAAAAAAATATAAATATGATTAGAAATAGACCTTATGTTATTTGATGAAGTTTAAATATTTTTTTAAAAAAATAACTCCCCATGTCTAGTCACTTGTTTGATATTTTTTATTATATCTATACATGTAAGACTATACATAATTTAAAATGTATAAGACATTGTAAGGTTAATATAAATCTCTAACTCATGTAGGAGTTTTTCTAAACTCATATATGAGTGATGGATTTTCATTCAACGTTAAGACAATAAATTCTCATCTTATCGATATAAAATTTTCAACAAACAAGAAAGCAAATTTAAATTTCAAGAGCATACAACAACAACAACAACAAACCTTTATCCTACTAAGTGAGGTCAACTACATAAATCCTATTTCTCCACTATGACTTATTGAGTGTCATATTTTCATTTAATCCAAATAGATTAAGATCCTTTTTTGTGTAATATGTCTAAGTCTTTTTAAGTCTACCTTTGTCTTTCTTAACATAAGTTTAATCTAAAATATCTACTCTCATAATCAGATAGATTACCAGATGATCAATGTCTAATATGACCAAACCTCCTAACACAACTCTCTATAATCTTGTCCCCTGCTGGAGCTACACCAACGTTATCACAGATATACTAATTTTTCATTTTATCTCTAAGTGTCAAGCTACTCATCCACCTAAGCATTCACATCTCAGAAACACCTTTTAAAATTTCAAGAGCACATCAAATAACATTTAATTATTTTATTTCTCAAGTTAATATTTTGCCTAAATAAGCTACTCTTCTCAACGTGATATTTGCCACATTTATTATGTAGGTATTTTCATTATTTTTTATTCACTTATAATAGGCCACATTGAGTCATGCTTAAACTAATGAGGCTGAATTTGAACATAAGATAAAGTCTAGACCAAGTAAAAGAAAGTATTGATTCAAGTTACTAAGCTCTTATATAATGGACTGGTCACTTAACAACTGAATCAAAATAGTTATTATCATCATTATAATAAATTTAAAATAACTCGTTATCTATCAAATTTATACAGAGATAATTACATACATGTCACCCCAAACATTGATATTTAATTACCCGCGTAATTTTTTTGAACTACCAAGCCAATATTTTTATGCGCGTCATGATCAAGTAATTGAGAATTTGATATAAAATGAAATTATGGTTGGGGTTTTACATAAATTTTGATATTTAAGTGAGAGCTTGAAAAGGTGGATGACGAGGGGGGTTAACTTGTAAATAGCAAGTTTTCAGTGGCTTGTATGTAATTGTCCTATTTATAAAAAATATTTCAAACACATAATCAAAATTTAATGCAAGGTGTGTTGAAATATAAAATTAATATGTGGTGATTATTAAACTAAATATATAATTAATACCAAATGTATATATTTAAATATTTAAATATAAGAGAATAAAAAATTTAATATATTTTATCATACCATAGAATATAGTAAAAATTTAAAACTAATTTATGGCTCTCTAGCCATCCCTTGGTTCCACTATGAATAAATATATAATTTGATAAAATTTTAAATTATTTTGCTGTACTCTTAATATAATGATTAATGTATATTAAATTACATTAAATGAGGTTAGTAAATTCTCGTGAGTCGCTGAACTGGCTCGTCGGCAAACACAACGTCATTCTTTGGGAGGGCTGAAGCATGTGTGGACAAGTTGCTCAAGTACCTGTCGGATAATAATAAATCTTCTTGAAAACCTCTTGTGGCCAGCCACCAGACTGCGCTCCCCCTCTCTCATATTCTCGCTGTCTTCTTGAAGTTCGCTTGGAGGGTTAATGGATATGAAGCGGATTCGGCGCACACAGCATTCTCCGACGATCACGCCGGATCTGGAGAACGATGGCGGCAGTTATCGTTCCGCCGCCGAAAAGAAGCCCAGAGGCCAAATGCTTCGGTTTGCGATGATGCTTATTGGTTTTCTGGTGCTGCTGTTTCTAACGGCAGCCATATCTGGATTCCACCCTAATCTTTCATTCAACCAGCTTCGGCAATTTACTGAAAGGGGACATTTCGAGTTGAGTGCAAGTAAGTATGCGAATTATGGCTTACTTCTTGAGAAGATAAGCATAATAAATGTAGTATTTGCTTTGAGATGAGTGTAACGTAGGTGTGGTCAATCCAAATTTTAATTAATTTGAAATCGATTTTTATAAAAAAGTCGGTCGGCAGTTTTTTTTTTGAAAAAATATGTAATGTCTGCTGTTAGCGTGTTTTAAGAAGATTTGGGGCTGTTTGGGTACAGGTAGGATTTAGTAGATCTTGCAAATCGTGTGATTGAAGTTATGTGTTAATAAAATCTGTTGAAACTTTAAATCTGTTTTGAGTACATTCCTTTGCATTGCACTCTTCTCATAACAAGCCCAGTGATTTTAAAATCACGCTGTTCGAAGTTTTGTGTTGATATCAACAACCGATTTTTTTTTTCCTTTTAAATCCAGTTAAACCTAGTAAGTTTTTTGGTATGTATTTAAATCCTGTAGAGTTTTTGGAGTATATTTTCAAGATTTTGGAATTAAATAAAGCAGGTGGAGAGACATAATGAGAAGGGTGTAAATCTCTTAAATCCCACTTCACCTATAATTTACTAAACCTGCGATTTATCCTAAAATGGGAGGAAAATGAAATATTTAGCCTAAATCTTGGCTAAATCTTGTTACCAATCAACCTTTTGGTGTTTCAAGTCTATATTTCACAGGGCATTTTTGTTCCTCGATCCAATTTTTACTTAGAAAATACCATTTTTTATTTAACTTAAACAAACATATTGTTGCATGCAAAAGTGTCCGACGGCGGCCAAGGAATGAAACGTTCTGCTTGGAAGTGATTAGGAGAGAGAGAGAGAGAGAGTAAAAAGATAGTTTCTTATTCATGACATTGACCCTATTTATAAGCCTTAGTCCCCTCATTATTAACTTTTCAGGAGGATTTTTTTGGTAATTACAGAATTATTTACATATAATAAGACCGGTGACCGATTCGATCAATGAGAGTTGCCGATTGTCTAGTAAGCCTTGACTCGATCGATATCTAGTCCGAATGAGTGCTCCCCGTTGATCATCCTGAAGGCTGATTACCGCTCTGCGGGAACTTCTCCTGGTGTCTCCTCTCGATAGTTCGAACAAGGTGCTTCTCTCGCCAATATTCATCCAAAAACGACCATCGAAGGCTATGTTCGATCGTCCGCTTCTATTTCCTTAACCGTTCATCTGCTTTGACATTCACACTGACATATTTTTATATGTACACATATTAAATAGCACTTTCATCTCATATATTAGTTTTGAAGCTTAAGCAATGGATTTACTTTGTGTGTTCTGTATCATTTGTGTGTGGAACTAGTTCTAGGATTGTAGTTGATGTCTGGCTAATTGTGGCTTAGTTTTTTGTCAAGGCAATATTGGGTCTGGTCCAATGCAAAATAATTGTGCAATAATAATGTATTGATATGGTAGAGATTGGGTGTTAAAGCTTTTGGGAAGCACAGGTAATTAATCACACCTCTGTGGCAGAATCTGATTTAAATTCGCATTGTAGGTTAATTTGTATCAGAATTGAAAGTTACATTTATACCTTGCATTGCTTGTGATAGAGTGTGTTTTGTGTGCCTCTTTGCTTAGGACGCTATATAAGATGTATGAAAGCCGAAGGAGTAGCTGAGCTCAATTGATCAATACAAATAGTGGCTCTCCATTTTGTGTAACTTTCTTATGGTTGAATGAAATGTGAATTTCCAATATTCCTTATCCTTGGTGGAGTGAGATTTTTGAAGGGAGAATGGTGATTGATGCGGTTACTTTTGTTCTTACCGTTGTGATATTGATATCACATTTTTGAGTCAGAACTAATTTCTGTCCAAGCGACAAAGTATTATTGTGCATATAATCCATCCCCTTTCTTATGGACAAAACAATTAATTTTTATGCTGAAATGCCTCCAAGAGTGAATATCATGAGCTAAAACATATTGATAGACGTGATCAAGCTTCAAAAGAGAACGACAACATTTATCTTGTTCTACCAAAATAAGCCTCTCCTTTATTATTTCTGTTAATTTCTCTCTTCCCTATCTCTTTTTCTTTGAAATTGGCCAACAATCAAATTTGACAAAAAGCAAAGAAAAATTAAGGGAACTACTTATATATATGAATTCTTTTTTCTACTTCAGCCACAACTTTTTCTACTTCAATTTCATTGTTTTTAAGCTTCAAAATTGAAACTGCAATTTTTTGTCTTTGTTGGATCGATCAAAGCCAAATTGGCCACCCAATTGTGAATGTAAAGTTTGTTACCTAGTTGCTAGTGATTTGCTGTATCACTGTTGTCTCTATTCGAGTCCAAGCAGAGAGAAACAAGAGATGAATTCCTCTTGATGGAGTACAACTGCAACCATAGGTTTGCATGGCTTTTCAAAGTAGAGGTGCTGTGACTAGTTAACATATTATCATTGCAGATTTAAGAATTAGCATTGTTTAACTCTAGTTTTGATTTTGGTTAAACTAAATATATTAAAATTTATCCCAACTTTGATAGCAACAAGTATGCTCAAAATGATTTTCAAAATTAAATCCTAAAGGGAGGAACTTCATATTTTTTTGGGCGAGGGAGTTAATTTTAGAAATTCAATAATCTTTCCTTTGAAGATTAGATTGTTGATGTATTGCTAGGAATTAATTAACATTTTGCAGCACCCTAAAATGTATTCTAAGCTCCAAAAGCCCTCAAGGGCTGAGCACCTCACGTGATTAATGATTCCATACGACATCTGAGCATAAACACTCTAAGGAGACCTCTAAAGTGTTGCACACCAAGATTAATCTGTTAATATTGAAAGAGCACTTGTCACTACATATCTTTGACTACAAAGCATTTTTGTTGCTATGGATAAATACTTGAAGATGTTTCAAAATTTACAACCACCATTGTTCAAGGGAACTGAAAGATAAATTGAAACGAAGAATTGACTAATGCATATTGAAAATATATTAGATAGCCTGACATGTTCAGATGAATGGAAGGTACCACTAGCTATGTTTGTACTGGATGGAGAAACATAAAGGTGGTAGCGAGGGCAACATCAGGATATATTAGGGGACATACTGCATATGATGGTAAATTAAAAATATTTTTTGAATTTATTTTGACATTGATTTGTGTCTCTATTTGTACGAAGGCAGGTGTACTACAAGTTCATTAGGTTAGTACAGGGAGAGAAGACAGTCATGTGGTATAAGATAAAATTCATTTGGCTATCGAGGTATGCACTACAACTAATAATTACCATAGGAGAGAAGTGTTATAGGTTTCTTTCTTGTTTAAATGATTCAATCATATAACTTTTGGTGTATTTGGGGTTCGATGACTATTATGTATTAGTGGAAATGACCTGCTGTTAAGAAATTTATGGCGAAGAAAAATAAGAAATCGACACAAAACCAGAAGAACACAGAGATTTACGAGGTTCGACAAAGATGTCTACGTCCTTAGGAGCAGAGCGACAAATTCACTATTCCAATGAGTCAAGTTCATACTCATAGGGTTACACATCATATATATAGATAAAACAGACAGATAAAATTATCAACTCGCCATCACTCTCCCCAACCCACTAAATTCCAAGAGACACTTTTTTTCATTCCAGGAGACACACCTCTTCAAACAAGAGACACATCTCTTCACTCCAAGAAACTACAAATTTTGGTATATGAGCCATACCTAACACCTAGAGGTTGGAGATAGAATTTCACATTACTAAGAAGCATTAAGTAGGTTCACAAGATGAAGTGTATTGATGAAAGTGATTATGTGGCTCAAACATAGGAATCCTTTGAAAAGAAACTCAAATTCAATTTTGGTGGATTTAACAATGATGCGACTCGTAGTTGTCAATCAGGAAGGACGAAAATCAAACAATTAAATTAAAAGTATTCTATAATTAAATGCTTCTTTTTTTCAATATCTTTATTTTGATTTATTTCCCTTTTAGCTAAATATTTAGATTATGAATATGTATTATTAAGTTACCTAAAATAGATTATGTTGGGTAATGTGGAGACCCGATTGACCGAATTTAATTAGCTTCTTAATTAAGTATCCCACCTACCTGTCACCTCTCAAAAGAGCCATTGTGGGTGGTGGACAACCCATGACTTAAATACTATTTTTCAGCCCTACACCTAGCCGATGTGAGACTATTTGTCGGTGACATTCTCCTCCACCCAATCACGTGACGCCTTCGTCACGGATCGGCTCCACCGAGGGTCCCACTGGACCATGGAGAGTCCACACACCTGACATGCAGTAATCTATTCTGATACCATTTGTTATCTCCCAAAAGAGCCATTGTGGATGGTGGACAGCCCAGGACTTAAATATTATTTTTCGGCCCTACACCTAGCCGATGTGGGACTATTTGTCCGTGACATATCGCTCACCTACCACACCCACCTACCGCTCACCTACCTCCCATCTACTGCTCTCATGGTTTCTAAAAATAGTCTCTTTTGGTTTAAAGGAAAACCAAGCCAAACAAGGCCAAACCAAGTCATCTTGAGAGCTAAGAGAAAGAGAGGAAGAGAAAAAGAGAGGAAGTGAGAGAAGAAAATAGAGATTTTCTTCTAAACGTCGAGACGCTCGACGGTGTAATTCTTCGAAGAAATAAATCCTCTGCAGCTCCGTGGACGTAGACAAATTTGCCAAACCATGTAAATCTGTGTGTCGCTCCATTGTTTTTTTTGCGTACAATTTTTCTCATTCCATTTTTCGCGTTATTGCCGTCTTTTTTCACAACAACTTGTATTAGAGCCTCGGTTCGAATTTGAGGAAGAATGATGGCCGGAGACAAAGTGAAGATTTCGGGGATCGAGAAGTTCGACGACACGGATTTTAGATACTGGAGGATGCAGATAGATGATTACCTCTATGGGAAAAAACTTCATCTTCCACTACTGGGAAAATGACCGGAGAAGATGGAAGAGACATTGGAATCTGTTGGATCGACAGATTTTGGGGGTTATTCGATTAACTCTATCAATGTCTGTTGCTCACAATGTCGTAAAGGAGATGACGACGACGAATCTTATGGCGGCCTTATCAGGTATGTATGAAAAGTCATTGACGAATAACAAAGTGCACTTATTGAAAAAGTTATTCAACCTGAAGTGACAAAAGATGTGTCTGTTGTTCAACATCTGAACGATTTTAACACCATCACAAATCAATTGTCATTTGTTGAAATTGATTTTGATGATGAGATACGACTACTAGTCTAATTAACAACGTTGATTCCACAGAGCACTGATACTGACTCGGGGTAAGAAGATTGATACGCTATATATGACTACTAGTCTAATTAACAGCGTTGATTCCACAGTTGCAGATAGTACAACAGACATGTGACATTGTAGACTTGGACACATGAGTCAGAGAGGTATGAAAGGGCTTCAGTCCAGAGGCAAGTTACTAGAACTGAAGTCGGTTGATTTCGACATGCGTGAAAGTTGCATCATGGGGAAATAAAAGAAGGTCAGTTTTCTGAAAGGTGACAGAGTGCCAAGGCAGGGAAACAAGAACTTGTACACTCCAATGTGTGGGGGTCTTCCCTAGTGACATCTCTTGGAGGCTCTCGCTATTACGTCACATTCATAGATGACCACAACATAAATGTATGAGTTTACTTTCTGAAACATAAATCTGATGTATTTTCTGTGTTCAAAACTTGGAAGGTCATAGTTGAAACAGAGACATATATAAAATTGAAATGTTTGAGGTCTGATAATGGTGGTGAGTACATCGACGGTGAGTTTAAGGAGTACTGTGCAGCTCAGGGTATCAGAATGGAGAAGACCATTTCGGGGACACTGCAGCAAAATGGAGTTACAGAACGCATGAACATTACCATCAATGAGCGTGCTAGAAGCATGAGATTGCACTCTAGACTACCACCAACCTTCTGGGCAGATGCGGTCAGCACTGCAGTTTACTTGATCAACAGAGAGTCATCCGTCCCATTAGATTATAAATTACCTGAAGAGGTTTAGAGCGGCAAAGATATCAAATTTTCTCATCTTAAGATTTTGGTTGTCTTTGTTATGTTTTAATCAATCATGATGCGCGTAGCAAGCTTGAGGCCAAGTCAAAGAAATGTTATTTTATTGGCTATGGAGACGAAACATTCAGTTATCGTTTCTGGGATGATTAGGATCGGAAGATTATCAGAAGCAGAAATGTGATTTTCAATGAGAAGATGATGTACAAGGACAAAACCAACACAAATTTTGGAGTATCTCCTCAGGAGTCAGAGTTCGTGGAGTTCAACAATTTAACAGAGGACACAAAGCAGGACAAAGATGGGAATGAGGAGAATGAGTCTTGGGACACCCATTCCTATTATTCTGCAGGCAGCTCCAGAGTGATTCACTACTCCAGCCGTCGTTCGCAGGTCAGTGTAGAGCAGACGTTCGCCGCAGCGTTACTCACCAACTTTGAATTACATCTTGCTGACATATAGTGGAGAACCACAAAACTATGAAGAAACCTTAACAGATGAAAATTTTAGCAAGTGGGAGCTGATCATGAAGAAGAAGATGAATTCCCGACTAGAAAAGCAGACATGGGAACTGTCAGAATTTCCACCGGTGAAAAAGACATTGCACAATATGTGGGTATACCGGATAAAGACTGAGCTTGATGGTAGTAAAATGTACAACTAGACTTGTTGCAAAAAGCTTTCAACAGAAGCAGGGCATTGATTACTCTGAGATCTTTTCTCCTGTGGTGAAGCTCACAACCATTAGGATGGTACTGACTATGGTTGCTACTGAAGACCTATTGTTGGAGCAATTAGATGTGAATACAACTTTTCTTCATAGAGACCTTGAAGAAGACATTTATATGCACCAACCTGAGGGCTTTGTGGTACAAGGAAAAGAAGATTCAGTTTGCAGACTAAAAAAGAGCTTATATGACCTGAAGCAAGCTCTCAGACAGTGGTACAAGAAGTTTGATAAATTCATGCTCAATATAGGGTTCAAGCGATGTCAGACAGATCACTGTTGCTATGTCAGGTACTTTGATCATTCCTATATCATCCTGTTGTTGTATGTGGATGATATGCTTATTGCAGGGGCCAACATTGATGAGATCAATAATCTGAAGAAGCAGATGTCAGAGCTCTTTGCAATGAAGAATTTGAAAGCGTCAAAACAAATCCTTGGCATGAGGATTGTTAGAGATCGAGTCAAAGGCACACTGAGACTTTTGCAGGCTGAATATGTGAAAAAGGTGCTTAGCAAGTTCAATATGGACAAGGCTAAGCCAGTTCACACACCTTTAGGCAGTCACTTCCGACTCAGCAAAAATCAGTCACCCAAGTCAAAAGAGGAAAAAGACTACATAAGTAAGATTCCTTACGCTTCAGCTATTGGTTCACTTATGTATGCTATGGTCTGTACCAGACCGAATATTGCCCATACAGTGAGAGTTGTGAGCAGATACATGAGTAATTCAGGGAAAGAACATTGGGAAGCTGTGAAGTGGATTTTGAGATATACCTAAAAGGCTCTTCATAAACCTGTTTGTGTTTCTCAGGAAAGAGCCTAGAGGTACAGGGCTATGTTGATGCAGATTTAGCTGGAGACATTGACATAGGAAGAGTACAACAAATTATGTTTATACTCTTGGTGGCACTGCAGTGTCATGGGGCTCAAATCTACAGAAGACAGTTTCTTTGTCCATTACAGTAGCTGATTATGTTGTAGTGTCAGAAGCCGCTAAGGAGATGATATGACTGCAGAGTTTTTTGGCGGAATTGGGTAAGGAGGTTCAGAAGGACACTCTCTACAGTGATAGCTAGAGCACCATATTCTTAGCAAGAAATCCAACATTTCAATTCAGGACAAAGCACATTCAGATCAGGTATCATTTTATTCGATCATTGTTAGATGACGGACAGTTGCTACTTGAGAAAATTTGTGAAAACAAGAACTCTACTGATATGTTGACCAAGGACGTTACACTTGAGAAACTGAAGTTGTGCTTGACTTCAGTTGGTCTTCTGACATGAAGACAGGGGCTTCGAGTTGCAGAGGCGGATGATATCATGTTTGAGGAAAATGTCGGTACAACTAGTAGATGATGCAGCTAGTATGTGATGCATTCAGCGTCCCAGTCTCCAAATGGGAGAATTGTTGGGTAATGTTGAGACTTAATCCACTGAATTTAATTAGCTTCTTAATTAAGTATCTCACCTACCACACCCACCTACCGCTCACCTACTTCATCCCACTTACCGCTCACCTACCTCCCACCTACCGCTCTCATGGTTTCTATAAATAGTCTTTTTTGGTTTAAAGGAAAGCCAAACCAAGCAAGGTCAAGCCAAGTCATCTTAAGAGCTAAGAAAAAGACAGGAAGAGAGAGGAGAGAGGGAGGGAGAGAAAAAAATAGAGATTTTCTTGTAAACGTCGAGACGCTCGATGATGTAATTCATCGAAGAAATAAATCCTCTGCAGCTCCGTGGACGTAGACAAATTTGCCGAACCACGTAAATTTGTGTGTCGCTATGGTGTCTTTTCTGCGTGCAATTTTTTCTCATTTCTTTTTTCGCTTTATTGCCGTTGTTTTTTCACAACAGATTATATGCACTTTATTTCATATCTAAAATAGATTGTAAGATTGTTATTTAATGGAATGAAAATAAATGGAAAAGACAATCGAGCCTATTCATAATTCAGTCTATTTTTTCTCAAAACTTTGACATGGTATCGGAGCCAAGTTTTTCCTCTAACCACCAGTAGTTATTGGAGGAACGTCAAGACTCCCTTCTCGTCGGCCTTCTTGCGGGAAGGGAGGAATTATTTATTTGGCTTGATTCTCGCTCATCTGCTTTGTCTAAAACCCCGCACCATAATCATGCCTTCCGCCGGAGAGGACGATATCGCTGCAGGAGATGATGAAGTCACTAATAGCGAGGAAATGATCAACATCAGCGACCACATCCATCGGCAAATCTCCGATACAAGCGGAGGAGAGGAATTTTGGCTGATGTTTCAGAAGCTGTGGACTCACGCAGACAAGATGAAGGTCTTGCAGGGATTTTTGGAGTTTACTTCAAAGAGGGGAACGAGCACGCCAATTACCAGCCTGACACGAGACCCTTCTTCAACGAGATCCGGCCTCAGCTACAGTTTGATTTCAATAAAAACTAGATCGTGGAGAAACAACCCTGTCTCAAAAAGAAGTACCGCAATGCTGCCGCCAAGATGGGATCGGGTCGGTGGTTCGTTTTGAATAGCCCTCACGATCGAGCTACCTACGAGATTTCAAGTAAAATCTGGAGCAACACATTTTTCCGCCTAGGATTTCTCTAGTGCCACAACTGCGCCTCTCTCCTCCGCGAGCCTCGATTCCCATCCATGGCGATTTTTGCTCCTGCGGTCCCATTGCCGAGAACGTCCTCGGGGTTAGCTCCACGTGCAGATGCTACTTATCTTCCGCACACTGCTGGGCGGTACTTTGTGAAAAGGTTTCGAAAAGCACAATGTCTCATTGTTGAAAGAACAAGGTGAAAAAAAAAATATCTTGAAGAAGATCAAACTTGCTCGACAGGCAAATAAATGTCGTAGGTCTGCTCGCCAAGAGATGAAACTTATTCTGAAGTGCAAAATTCATTCATTGTGGATCTTCTTCACTAGGCATCGCTGCTTCTGTGGCATCATTGACTGCTTCTTACGCTTCGCATCGTCTGCTTCGGCTTCAGGCTTCGACACTCTTGATGTTCGACATTCTTGAGCTTTGGCCTCTCGAGTTTCGGCCTCTTGAGCTTTGACACTCTTAGGCTTCGGCCTCTCAAGTTTTGACACTCTTAGGCTTCAGTCTCTCGTGCTTCGACACTCTTGAGCTTCGACAATCTCAGGCTTCGGCCTCTCGGGCTTCGGCACTCTCAGGCTTCGGGCTCTTGGGCTTTGACACTTTTGGGATTCGACAATCTCAGGCTTCGGCCTCTCGGGTTTCGGCACTCTCAGGCTTCGGCCTCTTGGGCTTCGACACTTTTGGGCTTCGGCAATATCAGGCTTCGGCCTCTCAGCTTCGACACTCTCGGGCTTCGACCTCTCAGGCTTCGGCACTCTGAGGCTTCGGCACTCTCAGACACATTCTGAGGCTTTGACAATCTCAGGCTTTGGCACTCTCGGCTTCGGCAGCTTTTTCCTCATTGAGCCTCTTTACATGGTTTTGAGTTTAAAATTTAGTTTTGGTTATAATGGAACAATGATATGATATTTGAAGAATGGTTAAAAAGAGGCTTGGTTGCCGACGCTGCAGCCATACTCTTAGGATAAGGAATTTAGAATTTGTAGAAATAAAGGTCGTTGCTAAAGTCAAAATAGACACACACACACACACACACATATATATATATATATAAAGTGAGAGGGAGAGAGAAATTAAAAGACATAAGAGGGAGAATAATATTAATAGCAATGTTCTTGTGATGTAATCTTGGATGTAAGATTGTTTTTCAGTTCTAGTGGAACCAGCATTACTCTGCTATCATGGAGGTAAGGTTGTTTTTTCTGAACTACTTAAATCTTAGTATACTGTAATCTTGTTCTGTTTTATGTTACTTAGTGGCTCATTAAATTTGATTCTAGAGAGCCCTTCCATATAAAATTTTGATATTATTTTTCAAAAGCCCTAATGGGCGGGAGCTTCTTGCTCTGAGTTCACCTTTTAATGGTCTATTGAAAACATTTTAATGTGAGGGGCAAGCCTGTGATATTAACTTTAAGATTTTCTTAGTAGATGCTTCACATGATACTTTTGAAAAACATAAACATGCTATTTCAAGCGTCAACACAAGCATTCCATTATTTGAATTAAACTCATCACTTGCTGGCACGACATACATCTAGGAATAGAAGTTATGAGCTACTCTCAGGAGCTCATATTATGGATGCTTTGAACCTACTTTCTACACTGCCAGAATAGCATTTGAGGGAATTCTGGAGAGGATAACTAGTGAAGTTTGTATTTACAGCTTCTCTAATTTCATTAAACACAGTACTTTATAAAAGTCAAGTCAGTATTTATATTAAAAATTTATTCTCTGAAGGCTGGATTAGATTCAATGGTTGAATTTAAACCAAAATATATTGATTATCCCGAAAACTTTGCGACTAACAGTTGCGTAAAGCACTACCAGTCTGTGCTATTTGAAAGGACCAATGTTGGATCCTGCATTCATTTCCTTGAAAATAGAACGAAAATTCACATCTCATTCATGTTCATAGAAGAGAAGGCATAAACCTTCTGCTTAATTATAATGTTACTCTATATTGTTTCTCTTCATTAACTTTGTTCATTGTTTGTATTGAACCTGCCTCTTTTCAGACTTGATTTTTCTATTAAAATATCTATTAGTCAACTTGCAGTATCTATAAGGGAGAGAAGAAGACTTGTGCATGCATTATTTGATGAAATGCTCTATTGATGGGTTATATGAACTTCCAATGGTTCATTCATTCTTTTTTTTCCCTGCAGTAGGTCAGATGAGATTCAGTGATTAGAAACAGTGCGCTTAGACTTTTAGATATAGCCATTTTGGTAAATTCAAGCTACGCAATAATATCACTTTTTGATGTTTGTGTCCATTAACTTGGCTGTCTCTAATGAGTCCGTTTCTTTGAGATATGATTTTTGTTATTGATATATCTATTAGTCAACTTGTGCTATCTATAAACAAGTTGGGAAGACTTGTACATAGAATGTTAGATGCCAATGCTCAATTGAAGGATTATATGAGTTTCTGATATTTTACTCAGCGCTATTCTTGCCCTGCACTAGGTAAGGTAAGATCTAGGGCCTGGGTAAGTGGTCCTATTAAATTTAATGTAATTCTTGAAATTTAAATATTTTAAATGAGAGGGTATGTTTGAGACAACTTTTTCATAACTTCTTATCTAGATAGTTGCGATCTTTTTGTTTGCCTATTGCTTTCTTTCTGCTTATAAAAAAATTGTGATTAGGAGCAATTTTTTATTATCAGATTTGCTAGAGTACGACGGATATAAGAAAGTTGTTGTCCGATTTTATAAAAAAAGAATAAAATCTATAATAACTACTACATAAAAAAATGTTTATCCAACAACAATTCTATAGCTACTTTTACATATTGTTGCAGCTTCCTCAAACATCCCTTATTGTCTCCAAGAAAATTGAACGGTTGCTAAGACAATCTTATCGGAACTAAAGTCGCTTCGGTGAATGAACTTGTATTTTATATCACATTTATTTTTTCATGTTGCTTAGGTATCAACAGCAGGATGTTAATGTCCAGTCTATTGTGACAGCTACTTACCTTCCAGTCTATTGTGACAGCTACTGCTGGTCATCTTTGGATTTATTATAATACTTGAGTCATAAGTCATTTAGTAGCATTTCTAGTATCAAGTTTTGTGGGGTTGTACACAAGCATGCTGATAAGATACTATATTACATAATATATTGTATTAGGTTAATGAGAGTAATTAGTTAGTATATTAATATTTTCTATATTTCCATTTTTTTCTTTTTAAACTTTTGGTGTAGTTAGGTTGGGGCCTTCGATTGGTTTATGTTTGAGGACTACATTTATTGTGATGCCTGATTGAATGAGTGTAGCGGATGATCTGATTAAACTTAAGAGTGTATATACCTAAAATGCTATGCCGAGCTGCCGAGCTGCCGAGCTGCCGAGCTCATCTACCATGTTGTCAAGTTGCCAAGCTCACCTATCAAACTGCAAAGCTGCCAAGTTGCTAAGCTTGCCTGTTAAGCTGTCGAGCTGTTGAGCTATCGAGCTGACATTCTCACCTGCCAAGCTACCAAGTTGCCAACCCGCCAAGCTACCAAGTTGCGAAGTTCACTCGTTTAACTGTCGAGCTATCGAGTTCAATTACGTAGAATGATATGATATAAAACTACAAGACATGAGCAAAATATGGCATAAGGCTGCAAGATATAACATAAAACTGTATGATGTGACGTAACTTTATGTATAATAATATATGTATATATATATATATATATATATATATATATATATATATATATATATATATATTATTTTGTAACATGACAAAAAGGCATCAAAGACTTATAAATAGGGTCAAATACTTAAACGAGGAGGAGAAAAATGACTCTTTTCCCATGGGTTCCTTCTCCCTCCCAACTTCTCAAAACTGGTAGGTTTGGGCATGACCCATGGACATTATGAGACCTCACCTCCTAAAAGGATTCAACAAAGAGTGATATTGAAAACTGCATAGAACTTTTGTTTTTATCATGGAATGATTGGTGCGGTTAATTGATTTATGAGGCTTTTCTTTACGTATATAAGGTTTAAACTTGATATCTTTAATAGGAGGAAAATTATGAAGGCAGCCTTCCCGGCTACCAGTCCTCCAGGCATTCTTGATGCCCATTTATTATTTATAATTATAATTGTCTTTTTCATGAAACTGGCAATAAGTATAAATGATAAGCTCATAAAGATCTGTTAAGAAGTTAGATTTTAGCTCATTTTATAAACTCTCTAGATTAAACTTCAAAATCTACAATGTCTACTGTATCATATGCTCGGATGGCATCAGTATACCCTATGTTCCTCTTGTTTGTTGCAGAGCACTTTGCAATTTTCCTCATTCTTTAAGTCACCTAAAATTCCTTCTTTGAGATGTTCAGGGAACCAGCTATGGGTTCTTGGACTATTTCAGTGCTATTGGTGGATGCTCAATTTTTAAGATGTGGTAAATTGTATAACACGATGAAGTTATATATTAAAAATGATTTCTTTCTTGGTTTATGGAATCATTTGTGACCCTTTGGATGAAATAAGACACTGAATTAGAGCATTCTTATGGTAGAAATGTCAATTAAATATTTACTCGCGCTATCATTATGAATAGAAGTCCATAAATTTGTGTTCTTTCTGTGAAGTTGTGATTTATTCTGCAGCTTCTTTTATTGCTCAATTCATGTATATAAGTTAGATTGCCCATTCGTTGATGCTAATATGGTGGAGAATGGAGACGGCTTTCTCCTACTGATTGAAGAGCACTACCTTGATGCCTAAGAAGACAGTTTATTCATTTATTCAATTGAATGTGACGTTTTCAAATGTAAATTCAGATAACAAAAGCTGTTCGAGTTTTCTGAACTTCAACATAGGAGAAGTGCTCCACTTTATGACTTTAATTACATTTTGCAATACCTTTTGACAAGATGAGGATTGTAATTAATTTATAAACTATATTTGCTTGCTTGATAAAGAGTTATTAGTTTTTTTTCTTTCATTTACTTCATATCTTTGCTTAGGAGTTCTGCAAGCTTGCATATTCTTATAGAAGTAATTATATCCCTATATGATTTTTCATTGAAGATGGAAATCATCATTTTCTGCTGTTTTAAGTTGAGAATACTGTATACCGTTGTTTTTTATTTTTTTAAATTCTCAATGTAGGTGTAAGGCTTCAATTGCTTGTTCGCTGACTAGAATGTATTATATATTCTCATAGCTTGGTAATGCAATAAATACTGATGACCTCGTAGGAAGCCTGTCCTCCTTTCAGTTTATGTATGTGTTTGTGTATATAGAAACAAATCAATCTTACAAGCGTCCTCTTACAAATATAGCTCATTTGGTGTCCTTAAAATGTGGTGTGTAGGTGTAGAGAACAAACTCCTTGAACCTCACAAATCCCCAGAAGCTAAAGAGGATAAATATCTTGGCGGTCTGTTGGCCTCAGGATTCGAAGAACAATCCTGTCTGAGCCGACAGCAGTCCGCATCATATCGCAAACCATCATCCCATTCGCCTTCTGCATACCTATTGCAAAGGTTAAGGAAGTATGAGCAGCTCCACAAAATATGTGGCCCAAACAGTGATCTTTATAATAGAACTGTAGACCAGCTGAAGCCGGATCATGTCAGCTCTGTGCCAACTGAGTGCAGATATGTTGTGTGGATTTCCTATAGTGGGTTAGGAAACAGGATGCTGAGTCTTACGTCAGCGTTCCTTTATGCTCTTCTTACAAAGAGGGTCTTGCTGGTGGACCGAGGAGCTGACATGACTGACCTATTCTGCGAGCCATTCCCCGGCACCTCATGGCTTCTTCCTCTTGATTTCTCTCTCAGCCAATTCAAAAACTTTGACATCAACTCACCCGAGAGTTATGGCAATATGCTGAAGAATAAAGTTATCAGTAACACTGCAGGCGGTGGTGCTTCACGAAGTTCACCGCCTTCATTTATGTATCTTCATCTAGGACATGATTATAGCGATTATGACAAGTTCTTCTTCTGTGAAGATGACCAAAATCTCCTTGAAACAATCCCCTGGTTGATGCTGAGATCAGACAACTACTTTGTGCCTTCTTTATTTCTTATCCCCACCTATCAAGATGAGCTACATCAATTGTTCCCTAAGAAAGACACCGTCTTCCATCATCTTGGCCGGTATCTACTCCACCCAACAAATCCAGTTTGGGGATTGATTACCAGGTACTACCAATCTTATCTTTCCAAGGCAGATGAAAGGGTGGGAATCCAAATAAGAGTCTTTGAGACCGAACCTGGGCCATTCCAGCATGTCCTAGACCAGGTCATTGGATGCGCTCATAAACAGAAGATTCTTCCTGTAGTCAGTCAGCAAAAAGCCATTATAATCACACCTCATAACCGATCAAAAGCTATTCTACTGACTTCTCTAAGTTCTGGTTACTTGGAGATCCTAAGAAATATGTTCTGGGTGCATCCAGCTACAAGTGGAGAGATAATTAGTTTCCACCAGCCGAGCCACGAGGAACACCAGCAAACTGGGAAGCAAATGCACAACATGAAGGCATGGGCTGAGATGTACCTTCTCAGCCTAACAGATGTGCTGGTAACAAGCGCCTGGTCTACGTTCGGATATGTGGCTCAGGGCCTTGGCGGATTGAAGCCATGGATTCTCGTCAAATCCGAGAACAGGACAGTTCCAGAGCCTCCGTGCTTATCAGCCATGTCTATGGAGCCTTGTTTTCATGCGCCGCCATTCTATGATTGTAAGGCAAAGCGTGGGACAGACACGGGAGAATTGGTTCCGCATGTTCGGCATTGTGAGGACATGAGCTGGGGGCTTAAACTCGTGGATAGAGATGAGTGGTAAGTGCTGTGAATTGCTTAATATTTGTACACTATTTGTACACTAGCAGATAGCTGGGAAACGTTATTTTGGAGTTCTAATTGTGTGCTACTAGTAAATATGTACCTTTTTTTTTCTGAAATGACGCTTCTTTGTAGTTTTGGAAGAATCGCAGTGCTTAGGACAATGTATGAAATGATTTTGTAGGACTCCATTAGAAGTCTTACTAGTTCTCCACTTAAATGGCTAATGGAAAATATCCTCCTTTTGAGTGATCATGTTAAATTATTGTTTGAACATGTCAAATGAGAATTTTGGGGCATTTACGTACATACCACACAATTCTTATATATTTACAAATCCAACACCTGAACTTTTATATCTACGTACATAACATTCAAATCTTTGACATCACATTAAAAATATCACTATCCCTAACTTTTTAAAGGCGAAATATATCTTTTCTTGCATGGGTTTTTAATACCAAGGAAATGTAAATATCAAACTTTAGGTGTTGGATATGTAAATGCATAAAAATTGTGTTATAATTTTCAGATTTCCTAACCAATGGTATTCAAACCATGAAGTATTCAAGTTATTAGTACTCTTCTATTGTTAACTAATTAGTTATTGTGCCAATCTGATGCAAATAATGCTTTTATTCAAGTAACACTATCTAAATGATTTTTTTATGCAGTAGCCACTCCAGGTTCGTTGAGCAAAATAATCAATACTTTGCAAATTGAGAAAAGTAATTTACGGTTTAAAATTCTGATTTTACAATAGTCCCTATATCCAAAGTTTGCTTTTGTACTTCTCTCGTATATATAAGCACATTAACGTCTAAGAGAAAATGCGAAGCTCTTGCTATCGCATACGGTTCTTGAAAATCAAATTGAATTGACGGACTTGTTCTTCAAATAATACATCCATACTGCTAACCTCCATTCCGTAGAAGAAAAGCAAAAGAATTTGGATTAAAAAAGGCCTCCCATCACAAGAACCCCACCCTCAATTCTATTGCAGATCATCCTGATCAGATGAATCTCGATGCCGGTTTTTTATTTCCAGAATTTGATGGCAGTGAGGATAAACATCATTTATCCACGCCAAAATAACTGTTTTCCCATCATCGAACAAAGAAAATTCAAATCCGCGTCCAAAGATCAGCGGACGCCTCTCCATCAATCTCAATCAGGTCCTGCAATCCCTCCCAGAATTCCCCAATCTCCTCCCCCTGCGACACCAGCGTTGGCGGAGCCATCCCCATGTCTTGCCGGCCACTAGAGTCCGACTCGTCGGAGTTCTGAAACGGAAAATTCAGCTTTGCCCTTCGACCCCTGAACTCGATAGCGGCGATATCATAGGCCCGAGCAGCCTCTTCTGCGGTGTTGAAGGTCCCCAACCACTTCCGAACCGCTCGCCGAGGATCTCGAATCTCCGCAGCCCATTTACCCCACGGACGCCGCCGAACCCCGCGGTAATTGTTACTCTTCTTCCGCCGGATACGTCGGGCTTTACACTGTATCTCCCTAGCGGCCTCTGCGGTGGTGGGAGGCGGGGATTTAGATGGCATGGAGATAGCAGAGAGGGAAATGGGAGCGGTGTTCTCGGAGTTGCCGGAGATGACGTTGGTGAGGGCTGCTACGATAGCGGCGTTCTCTCGTTGGTCGGAGAGTAGTTGGTGGAGGGAAGGGGGATTGGTTGATTCCATTGATGGGAAGATGTTGGGGTAGGATTCCATGAGAGGAAGAATTCGGAGTAGAAAAGCTTAAGAGAGTGGGGAAGTGAAGGAGGAATTGCGGCAGTTTATACTGAAGCTTTGTGATGGTTGAAACGAGTAAATTTCGTTTTTGCCTTTTGGGTTTCTTTGTTTAACATATTATAATTTGGGGGAGTTTTAAGCACATGGAGAACGTGACGGAAATGCGTGGCGCGATGAGTTGATGAGCTGGGGATTGTTGTTGTGGGGAAGGTGAAGGAGGACAGGTGTGGCGCTCGGAAGTGTGGTCGGCTGTGTGGGGCGGCCTTGAGGAGACGATTTTAGATTATGACATTGTTTAATTATTGTTTAATAATATATAAATTTATAATACATATTTTTATTTTATTTTTTCAAATAGTACTATATTTTGCTGATCAAATGGAGTTTTTATCATCTTTATCTTTAAAAAAAGCTGATTGATGAGTATTTAATTTGAGTTGAATATTACACATTTTGAGAGAATTTTGTTGGTTTGTCGGAAATCAGCATTTTTTTCGGCTAACATTGGAAGAGGATTGTGTAAAGTGTTAAAATAGTTCATGGCTATTTACATGGGATAGTTTTAGTCCTAGAATTTATAGAAGTGTTGCATTAGTTTTACTATTCAAATTGAAGCTAAAATAGTCATCATGAAAGAATATTACAACTCAATTTTTAAATAACTAGAGATAATTTGGGCATTTCTATTAACTTTGGGCCTAAAAAGATTTCATGTAAATAATTGGGAATTATTTTGACACTTTAACCATCAGAGTATTTTAGCCATAGACTTTTAGAGCTAACCAGTGTTGCTTAAGTTAAGATGTGACAAATTTCATCAAATCAAGTATATAAATAGAACCTAATCCTACATTTTCTCCCTACAATCCTTATGCTACTCAATGGATCTCAACAACGAGACTCAATATGTCATAATTAAATTACTAATGCTTTTTAATTATTTAGAAACATCGGTGAATGAGAAAATTCGCTTCGGTGACGACATCGTGGTTGTCATTTAGAAATTTTCGAGCGTCAGTAACGGCCTATTTCTTGTAATTCTAGTGCGAATACTAAAATTCACGTCTTAGTTATAGAAGTGATGCGTTAATAGGTGCCTTCTCACCTTAAAGGTTGAAATCAATGTAAGGAAACCTTTATGTTAACGTAGTAACAGATTGATTGGCTACAATTGTTACGTATCGTTGGCTTGGTTATAAAACTTCTCGATTGGAAAGAAAATTATCTGACTAAACCAAGCTAGATGGTGTCGAATAACCAAATAAAACAATGATACAAATATGATATTTTTAATTTAAAGCTCAAATCAAAATTCTAGCATGCTTATTTTCATCATATTGAGAACTTTAATAAAAAATACCTTTCTCATCAAGTAACATCCTAAGTTTAAGGACATTAAATTTTTTTTTTTTGTAAAAAAAAAAAGAGATGATAGTATTGTCTTGCTTTAACAGCACAATCATCCTTTTCTACAACACATCAATAGATATCGAAGCTCAAAATAACATCAACATGATTAACATTACAAGTGTAGTTGACATAGCTTCAGTTCCAAATATTCCGGTGAAGGCCCTTGCTCGAAATCTGCTATTAATTTTTTTTTTTCAAATAAGAGGGATAGGAGTAAAAATGAGAAATAAAGTTGGAACAAAAGATATTCTTCACATTGTTTAGGCTCAATTGCATTTAAATTATACACATTCATGTACATAGGAATTCTAGTTAGTTTGTCCTACAGGGTATAAATGTAATCTTAAGTCTGTCCTAGGGGGTCATTTTTCGAAAATAGTTTACGTGTTTCCTAATGTTTCTTATTGCTCACACACACACACACTCTCTCTCTGCCTTCTTTTCTTCCTTGTGAAGTTCTATATGTTGAATCCAAATTTATCTGTGAGACACACCCCAAGAATAGAACTTCACAAGGAAGAAGAGAGCGCGGAGAGAGAGAGAGAGTGTGTGTGAGCAATAAGAAACATTAGGAAACACGTAAACTGTTTTCAAAAAATGACCCCCTAGGACAGACTTAAGATTACATTTATACCCCTTCTTTTTCAGAATAACATGAATTATTTTAGTACTTTTACATGTACGGGTCTGATACCCGCTAGTGGGATTTTATTTCGTGTGGTAGACCATTACCGATCGGTTTTCTTAGGCAGTTCGATTCAGTTGTAGCTATTTTAGGAACAGAAACTGGGGTGAATGAACAGATCAATCCCAGTTTGATTGGTCGGATTTCATCGTTGCAGTCCGAGTGGAGATTTAATCAGTTGGCAGATCTTTCCACATTCATTATCGTGTTTGCCTGTTGGATATCTTCAAGATTCGTATTGACATATTTGTATACCTATTTAGTTATCTGATTTGCTTGCTTCTTAAAAGTCATGCTGTGAAAAGAACAGGAGAATCTTTTTGTAATACAAAAACACAAAATGATGAATCTAATTTATAACAGTATAATTGCTTAATAAATGACATTCCAAGATTTTTGTGTTCAGGGCTGCTACAAATAAACTGCAAGGGGTTCAAAGCTATGTGCCATCTCTTCTTTAGCTTCTCCATTTACTGTACTTCCTTCCACTCTCTGAGCTTCTGTGATGTTCGATGGAAAAGTGCCCGGGGCAACGTCTCACTATAAGTATGCACTAATTAGGGTCCTCGATGGTATGAGATCTAAGACCCATAAAGAAGGGGAGTTGAAGAAAAGACCGACAAAGGAGAAGCTTGCAAGGGAAACAAGTAAGAAAAGAGTGGTGAAGGAGAAATACTAACAACCAGAAGGATCAGATGGGATCCTCTGATCCTCTTGTTAGATTACAATAGGAGAAGCTTCAGATGCAACCCGAGGGACGGCCGGTTGATCCTCTCACAATGGCTACACAGAAGATTGATCCTCGTGCTGATGCAAACAACTTGTTTTCAAAGATTCATTTCCTCCTGCTGCTGAGGCTACACAGATGGTCGGAAACGTCTTGCCACCTGAGCTGTCAAGAGGTGAACTTCCCCCATCTGAGGAAAAAAAAGAAACATGGTGAGGGTGAAGTGTCTTTCACCACATCGAGTGGAATCAAATTGTTGGTATGGAGTTTCTGTTCTATTTTTAATATTTGAGTTTTCTCATTTATAGTGCATTTTAATGCAGCCATAGAGATTCTGATGATCAACCCTCTTTCGTCAGATTTTGGTGTTGATCTGCTTAGAGATGCTGGGACCGTGGATCAGGTATCGGTCGGCGATGATAAGGTTCGTCGGGAGGAGGAAATATCAGATTGACAAGATGGTCCTATTGAGATTTGTGGGAGGTAGCCGAAAAACTTCAGATGTTTTTCGGCTCCTTTGTGCACCTCTTTGGTGAGATAGAGGAATACTTTGCCCGTGTCATGGCGCATCCCCATGGAGATGAGTTTTGTGGCATAGCCTCTTGCATGGGGAGAATGGACTGAATGTGAGTGGAGGTTGTTGCACTGCGTGGGGAGTTTGGTTCCCGTTGGAAGAGACGTTGTCCTCCGAGAAGAGATAGCACACTTCTGCTTAGAACTGATGGTGATTCTAGAAGCTTTCTCCCTCGCTTGTGTTTAATAGGAGATCGGGCAGACCAACAATTACAAGCTGGGGGGTGAGGTGTTGTAAAAGAGGCCGCTTCATCGAGAGTTTGTCTCGGGTGAAGCCGCGAGCAATAATCTGGTAAAGTTATTCCTATCAGAGTTGCTTTCCCAGGGGATTTTGATGTAATCTGCATTTTATGTGGATAAAATAACCATTTATTTTAAAAATTTTAATTAACTCCTTACCTCAGATTTCGAGTTAATTCCAATGTTATATCACCACGTCCCACGTCAGTAGCATGGAGTTTTGTATTCTCCTTTCTTATACAAATAGGTTAGGATTTTTCACCGGAACTCACATTGTTGGAGAGTGATCTTAAGGAAATCTAGGACCTATGCGTTCTTTGTCCTTAGATCCGACTCTAACCGACAACGAGAAATGAGCGGGCTATAAATAGTTTCATATCTGACATAATCTTCTACAAATACCAATTTAAGCAGGGTCTTCAATTGTTGTTGTGCATGAAACTCTGATCGATTTTCAACAGTTATGAGATCATTCTGGCTTAGGTACTTTTGAACTCTGTGGTGACAATTATGACCTTTGTTCTTTTTTGTCAGAGGATGAGAGCCCGTAGACGATTGAGTTATTTAACTATTTTTTTTCTCGTTTAAGATCGGTAGGGAAGGGTACCTACTGCAAGTTATAGGGTAGGGCTCGAGAATAAAATTAAGGACTGAAAAATTATGTTTTTGATTGCCTCATACAAATTGGGGGAAGTGTGAAGTTCCAAAGGTGAAGGTTCTATCCCATCACCTCCAGGCTCATGGAATGCTAATTGAGTTTAGCGCCTCTCTTTGTTTCAGGACTGCATGACTCGGTCGAACGGTGAGGATACTATGTATGAGGGGTTATGGACTATTTCCGACAATCGTGAGTAGCCCGCGAGAAGGAGAAATTTTTATGTGCAGATTCCACACATACGGACAACCACCGTGATACAGCTGAAGTCTTTTTATTTTTTTATTTTTTCCCTTATGTGCGGAATCCAGACGTCACTCGATAGAGGAAGGGATGCACATTTCATCCTAGATCTGGCAGGGAGAAAACATAAGGTAGAAGATTCCTTTCTGGGTTAATCTGGTATTATTAACATGGGGTTACTAAACGACTAAAAAATGTTCTTCTTGGACTCAGGTATCTCCGATGAGAGTGAGGAAGAACCCCTCAAGACTCCAAGCATACTTGCATTTGGTGATTTGAAGGAGACCCCAGCAGCTGACGAGGCAGGGTCCATTGCTCCTGGTAGGACAGCCTTTACCGGCTTGCAGGAAAGGAGGGAAGCTAGCTGAGCTCCTCATCCTGTTTCAGTCAAGACTCAATCGGTGGAAGATCTTGAGGGCAGCGCGTCTGGAGCAAGAGACATTAGTCGCTAAGAAAGAGTTCTGAATAGCGGGTTGCCTCCCTTTCATCCTTTGAAGAAAGGGATCTGTCCCGGTGGACCTTCTCTCATGACCTAGGAACCGAAGTCTGGACGAACGGACACTATGCGGTGATTGATAGGGAGACAGAGTGGTATCCTGGCACTCCCATGAATAGCGACTTCCCGTCCACCCTCATAGAGATGTTCTAGTCCTCTGCATTGGATAAGTCACTACGATCCTTGGAAAGGCGAGATATGTTTCAGACAACTGATCGATACCATGCCTTGACTTGGGAGGTTTTGCACATTCATGCAATTTTTATGGACAAAGCAAAAGATAGGGTTCAAAGATCAAGAGACTGAAGAGACGAGCGTTTATGGCTGAGGAGCGGCTAAAAATGTCTCTGTCTGAGAGAAAATCAGAGGCCCAAGAACACCGGGACAAGATGATTGCCCTTCGCAAGGAGAACTAAGAGCTGAAAGAGAGTTTTTAATGTTCACCAAAGAGGAACACTCGAGAGATTTTCTCCTCAGATTTAGGTTGGCACCTCCATCTCCATTGAAAAATTTATGAAATACAAACTGGTCGACCCTAAGAGGCCCTCAGTCAAGGCGTTTGCTATGCTTCTCTTGGATCCCAAAGATGAAAGTGTCGACCTAGCCAGAAAGGAGGAGATCATCTGTCGAAGGAGGGGAGGAAGCCGAGGAAGAGAATGCTTGTAATAGCTCTTGTTTTATAAAACATATGGTAATTTTTTGCAAAAGAAATGAAATTCCTTTTGGTTCTTACCTTTGTCTTTTACCTTGCCTTTTATTTTTCCATTATTTCTTTTGTACTATACCCATTGACTGCTCAACACTTGGTCCTTGGAGGTGATTTCTTTCGTGTTTTGTTCGAGTCGAATTTGGAGTGGTATAAGTCATTCGTTAGATTAACTCCCCACTCTTTTCTGAGTGGATCCCTCAGATGCGTTGCTCGGTACTCCTCGCAGAGCTTGTCACTACCATATTGAGGATCATGTAAGGATTGAGCTAATATTTTAAAACAGTGTACATTTTGAATCTACCTGACAGTCTTGACATTACAACCAATCACTTTTTTTGGTCGGGTGAATTATGTTGCGATCAACATATTTGGAGCGTTAAAGCTGGGTTTTAACCCTTAACTCATGTGGGCCCTAGTTGCTTGATTGGACCTCCGTCATAGGTTGTGTCATATCCTTCGCAAAGCTTATTACCATTGAGCAGGGAACCATCTTTGAAATTTTGTCCAACTTAAGCAGTAATTTGAGCGCATGTTTTTGTCTAAATCCATTTGGATAAGTAATCAACAACGATTAACAGGAACTTACGTTGCCCCCCTTTGATAGTGGGAATGGTCTAAGGATATCGAGTTCTCAGACGAAGAAGTGACATAAGTTGATGATCATATGAAGTTTGTGGGTAGACTGGTGTTGCAGTAGGCCACATTTTTGATATTGCTCACATTTTTTGGAGAACTTCTCCACATCCTTCGTATTCGGCCGTCCGCTCAAAACTTTTGGCTTTCCTCAAAACTTTGAAGACAACACATTTATCACTTGATTTGGAAATAAATTAGGTAAGTTCTACTATATGACCGGTCAATTTCTGGATCTCTTTAGTATTCTTAGGAGATGAAAGTGATTGCACTTTTTTGGGGTTGGCTTTTATGCCTTTGGGGTCGAGGCATCCAAAGACTCTGTTAGTTGAGGCTCTGAATGTACATTTCAAGGGATTTAATCTCATATTAAAATTTTTAAGTGTTTGGAAAATTTGTTTTAAGTCTTCGAGGTGCTATTTGGCTGACTAACTCTTAACAAATACATCGTTAACATATACTTCAATATTTTTCCTTTTTGATTTGCAAAAGTTACACTATTAGACATTGTATGTTGTCATAGTATTTTTCTGCCCAAAGGACATTACATTGTAACAATATATTCCTTCACTAGTAATAAAAGTAGTCTTTTCTATATAAGCTAGGTGCATTTTGATTTGATAGTACTCGAATAATACATCCAAGAAACTTAGGACTGAGTGGCCGGCAACAAAGTACACTAAGACATTGATCTTTGGTAGCAGATAGCCGTCCTTTGGGCAGACTTTAGGTTCTTGAAATCCACACACATCTTTCGTTTGACAGTGACCTTCTGGAAGATAACGACATTAGAAACCCAGGTAGGGTATTACACTTCTCGGATGAAACTGAGGTCTTTTAGCTTATGTACTTCTTCTCGAATGGGTACCATTAGTGTCGTGGCTGAAGTTCTGATCTTCTGCTTCATCACAAAACTGATGGGTCGACATTCACTCAGTGGAATCTGCGTCAATCAACACTCTTGGCATTTCCACCACTGACAAGACAAACGTGTGTTCTATCCTCGAGAAGTGTGGTCTCCTCCCAAAGCCATGACCACTCTAAAGACCTCCGCAACTTGTCCCGATATCAGGTTTTCACGAACTCCTCCATAAATTTCTGGTGCACCCCACGTTCACTACATCTTTAAGATGATTTTCCTCTTGTTGTTATGCTTTTCTTCTTCTTGACGGCATGACTCCATACTTACTACATCTTTCAAGATTTTGAATCCAAATTTGTCTAGGAGACACACCCAATGAATGGAGTGTCACAAGAAAGAAGAGATAAGAGAGAGAGAGAGAAAGAGCGACAAATGAACAATAGAAAATACTAAACTGTACCCACTATTAAGTCTATAGGGGGTACAAACTTAAGATTACATTTATACTCCTCTTTATCAGAATAGCAAGGGTTATTATAGTATTTCTATTTAAACAGGTATGATACCATGTGATGAGTTTTTATTTCGGATGGTAGATCGTAACCGATCGTTTTCCTTAGATCAATCAGTTCAGTTGTACGCTGAGGTTCAATGAATCGGTCGATCCAAGTTGGATTGGGAGGATTTCTTCATTGTGGTCAACATATCTTTCCTTTATTGCAATTACGTTTAGCCATAGGAATTCTTTAAGATTCGTGTTGACATATTGTTTTTATACAATATATATGATTATAATCTATGTCCGAAGACATTATTTCATCATACTTGAGAGTTGCATGGTAACATATTTGAGTAGAAATTAATTTATATCTTATGATACCAAAATATTGACATTTAAATCCAAAATTTTGAAAATCCAATTCCTACTCAATTCTTAGTTTTACCTTACAGCTCGGATTTATTAAACCCTATTGTTGTCCTGATTTAATAAATATGGATTTATAAGATTTATTAATACTGCTAAAGCATTATCATACAGTCAGAAAATTTCAAGCCATGCTATAAATTTCAAAAGGTCTCTCCATCGAAGAAGCTCCAACTGTTGGGAAGTTTACCAAGTGAGGATAGCTTTAGACTCCTCACTTGCATGCAATTCAGCAAAGCTTAGGCAACAGAGTTCATTCGGTTCAAAAAGTTTCATGACAGAAGTTGAAGCAGAGACGAGTAAATACCATTAAAAATATCAAGAAACCTAATTCCTATGCCAAATAAGCCAGTTCTACTATCATAAAATATAGATGCCTTCTATCACTGAAGCAGATAATCATAGAAAAAGATATCCTTTAATCCCTGAAAAGCATTATTATTTATTTATTCATTTATTTAATCATTTGATGCAGAAGTTCTTTAAAGGCATTCTTGGTTTAGCACATAAAAGAACTATTAACAAGGGTTTGGAAACGAGAAATATGAGTAATTACAGAATTTACACTAGAACGCCTACAGAGAGAAAGAGTTGATGTTTAGAGTATAAATTTCCTCGGACTTCAACACCGCTCCGCTTTATTTCAAAAGTAATGAATTTCAAAATTTGCTCTTCATCTCAGAACCGAAGTTGGTTCTTTTCATCATGCTAATGAAGTCTTTTTCATCCACATTTCCATAGCCTGCATATATCAGTGTAACAAAAATGATATTTTCAATAGTTTTTGAAACCAAATAACAGAACATTTAAGCAACATAAGAGGCAGAAAATGTATACAAACCATCTTCTCCATGGTGAGAAGGAAAGCAGGAACATTATTTGCCGTTTTTTTATATGATAGAAGAAAAACATGAAGAAAAAGAAAAACCACAAGCAAAAGGCTTGAAAATATAATATATATATATATCTTGATTGATGAATGATTGTGACTTTTGACACTTTTAGTTTTAAGTTTTATATAGTGAGAGTTATGGCACCCAAGAATTTTCTTCTAAGCTGACATTGATAAGCTCTAATTTTTCTTCATCACTGATGGTCACTGATAAATGCTGAGCAATTTCTTACGTTATTGCTATCAATATAAGTGTTACACCAATAATTTCAGAAAAAACTAAGAAAACGGCCTCAACTACTGATTGAGATAAATAACAGGGAATTATCTCAACTATCGACAAATATCAATTTATTACACTAAAAGAAGGAAAACAAATCCTTACCATTCTGATCAGCTTCTTCTATCATTTCCATAATCTCTTTGTAGGTGAAGCTTTCACCCAACTCTTTTGAGATACTCATAATGTCTGCTGCAGAAATTCTACCCTGCAATCAGAAATTTGAAGTTGGCATTCATTAAATCACTTAACATGTACTGTACATTAATGAAAACAGCAGAAATAATATGCATGAGACTATAGTGTCATTAGTATTTTACATCACTGTCGTAATCAATGATTTGAAAAGCTTTATGCAGATCTTCCAGAATGTCCCTTTCTTCCATTTTATCAGTCATCATGCATACAAATTCATCAAGTTCAATTGCACCACTTCCATTTTGGTCAACTTCAGCAATCATCTCATCAATTTGCTGCATAGTGAGTGAATTTTATGTTCCAGTTAGAGAATTTTACTAAATTTTAAGTAACCGACAAATTCATGTTAACCTTATAATTACAAAGCAGGTTCTAAGCCAGTTCAACCAAGGTTCATATAACACTTGTTGATCATATATTTGAGGCTTAAATCAATATAGTGTTCAAGCACAAATTGATAGGGGAACTTGATTGAACCGGCTTAACACCTACAAACATGATTTGAAGTTGCCAGTCCATCTAAGAAATACAAAGTTGCTCATAATCTGGATCAATAAAATCATGAGGGGATAACACTTCTAGAGGATTTGGACCACTGTTCTTACATGGATATGAATGTTGATCATATACTTGAGGCTTTAAACAATAAGGGAAGTTTATGAGTGATTTAAAGATAAGATCTAGAGTTGATTTCAAATTTTCTGTGCGAGCTTGAATTGCAGTTGGTGAAATGACGTCCATTACATATCAGATAGAATTTGATCATTTGTTTTTGTCTCTTCTAGTTGAATGTAAGGATCAATAAAAAGTAATATTCTTAATTTTGGCAAGCCATGAAAAATTCAGAGTAGCTGTGTCCAAAATTTTACATGAAGAAAAGTAGAGAAGAATGCATTCAAATTCAACTTTCTGCTAATAAACATGAGAAGACTAACCAACCCAACTCCTTAACTAGAAGAAAAATAATGTCCGTTTCAATCAGGATCCTAGCCAAAGACGATTTAGAAAGTTGAGTAGTGGCAACGATCAAATTTGAATTCAAAGTATGTAAACTAGATTGGCTAAATGTGTGTAAATGAAGTCCAATCATCCCAACTGCATGAGACAAAAGGAGGAGAGAACTTTAACACGTGTCTAATAATCACTCAAATAATAGGATTGGCGTGGAAAGTCTAAAATTATATGTTTTTTAGAGATATAAACTAATATAATGTTAAGGATTGAAAACTACATTAGAGTTGTCTCTAATCACAATCATATGTGTCTTAAGATTGGGATTACACATAAATTTTTTATTAGGCAAGTGCGATTGTAGAGAAGACACAACTTCGAGACCCTCATTTTGTCTAGAATTTTAAGATTTGACTTTTGAAGTTTAACACAGGTACCAACCTTATGAGAGGATTTTCAATTAAGGTGTTAAGCATTAAAACATAGATGGCTCAGTGTATAGTAGCAGTAAATATAGGATTTTAAACTATATAAATTTACCACTATTAGCTTAGTGTGTATGGTGGAGAGAATAATGATAATTTTGGTCAAGATCCCATGATTTCATCGTCGTGGATTATTATGATCTCTAGTCTACTTAATAAATATAGTTAACCCAATCTAATAGAAGAATCTTTGCCAGCAATCATATATTGCTTCATACAATGAAACTTTGTAAATCTGGGTGGTTGTTTATCTAAAAGGGAAAATTCAAATCGCTCTTAGCTAGCAAAGGGTTTTATGCCTATCAAGTATATCTATGATTTACACCTTAAAGGACAGAAAATCATTGTGGAATATAATGTCTACATCAACGATCGTAATATAATGAAGTCTACTAGCCAAACCATAAGTTCAAAGGGCTCTAATTGTAATTGCTTTATTTATAAAGCCAACTTGCCAAGTTATATAGATAGATGACTTGAGCAATGTCCTTGCTAACTCAAATTATTTTTAGTATGAATGTAGTAATTTGCTTGATACAACAATAGCTTCATGCGAGCTTATGTTAATCACAAATTTGCTATTCTCAAAAAATAATTGCAAAGAGTAGATAAAGTTTCCTCTCGCCTTTTAAATGTTATATTTCATTAAATATTTTTAATTTTCTTAGTTTGAAATATTAATTTTATGAAAAATTCCATTCGGTTGAGATTCATAATTAACATGATCATCATAGATGAGTTTGCTTGAAACTCTAATGCTTGTAATTAAGGATTTAGATTTTAAAAGTAGACCATTCCAGTTGAAATTCATCTTTAACAAGACCATCATCAATGATTGAAAAATTATTATGTCCTTTCAATTCATAATTTAAAAATTTTTAGTTTAGGACTGAACTCCTCTAGTTGAGATTCACTACAACCCGACCATCACCAAGTTAATATTTGAAATATTCAAAATATTCATATTTGCCATTGAATTAGAGTTTATCATTTGGATATTATTTAGCCATCAAACCTTTTAACTCTTGTCCTGACAATAATGATTGAGTTAGCTAAATAAAACTCATTCCAATCAACTCCAATTCCTATGAGAAGGAAGATCAAATGAGCCAAAGTGGGACTTCTGAATTTTCCCTATAGAAATGCGGTCTGCTCGAGAGGGTAGTTTAGTAAATTTAAATTTGATTCTTGAAAAAGAGCTCTTACAAAATTTTCAAGTTAGATATAATTTTAATTTAAACTTATTTTGAACTTACACAACATTCTCAGACTAATTATTTAAATATTTAAGATTTAATCAGAGCACAAATATGTGTTTACTTTTTTGATAATTTGTGAGCCTTTCAATGACAAGTAATTTTAAATTCAATTTTAAGATTACTCACACATTATTCTCAAATGCTTAAATTTATGTACCTAGAATGATCGTCAAAGGAGATGTGAGTCATTTAGATTCATATATTGGATAATAATAAATTTTGCACGTCTTTTGAGGCAACTCACATGATTTTTAAGGCATAAAATTTAAAGACAGACAAATTTGTGTAGTCCATATGTGACATCTTTTTCTATCTATAAATAAGAAGATAGTCCAATTCATTTCATTATATTCTAAATTCAGTTTTCTCCACACAAGTAAATTGTCCATGTTTTCTAAGGGTGGAGTTCCAATTCTCCTTCAAGTTCATTTTATTTCTTAAAATTTTATGTTTTGCATTTTTTAAATTATTTCATATGGGTTCAAATTTATAGAGGTCCTATTTAAGTTCTGATTATGTTATGTTTAGGTTTTTGTTTAAGTCATATGTTAGCTAGAAAATTAGTAACCTCTCAACATCGTTTGAACCTAGGGGGTTGCAACGAGAGCAATAAGCCTTCCCACCTGCCTATATGATGTACATGGTCAGTATTTTGCATCACTGTTGTCATGACTCAGTCTAGAAGCTTGGAATATTAAAACAAGAATTAAAGATAGAGAAAAAAAATTCTAAAATTAAATAATCAGCAAATTAAAAAGTAAATCTAAAAACTTTCAATTACGCAAAAGAGTCAACTATAACCAAAACTTTTTAATCTAACTCTCAAACTTAAATTTTTTTCAAATTTACTATTGTTATTTTGACCCCCAATTATTGAACTAATGTAAAAGGGCACTTTTGTAATGTGGTACCGCTCACCTACCGCTCACCTACCTCCCACATACCACTCTCTTGCTTCTATAAATAAAGAGGGTGTGAGGCTTAGGAGAGCAAGGGAAGATATCTTAAGCTCTCACAAAGGAGGAGAGAATAGCTAGAGAGCTAGAGAGGAGGAGAGCATCTTGAGGCCTTGTATCAATGTGTCGCTTGAGAGGGAGGTTATAGAAGGAAGATGAGGGCTCATCTCTATGTATAAGCTATGTATTCTCCATTTCTTTTGCCTTAGTGAACTATTTGATTGATTCCCTCCCGTGGACGTAGATCCAGTTGGATCGAACCACGTAAACGATTTGTGTTTGCTTGTGTTCTTTGCGTTTCATTTCTATGCCAGGAAGTACATATCTCACAACAATTGACGCCGTCTGTGGGAAGATCCATACTTCTTGGCTAGATGTGTCCGCGTAAAAGTGTTTGCGGCCAGCGACGAAGAAGAAGAGTTTGACATTCACGAACAGAGAAACAAGCGGATTGCGTCGCAGACAACCGAATCGTGACAGATTCGGCGAGCAGTAGAAACTTTGATCGACTGGATTCGCACCGTAGGTTGTGCGGTTCGGCGAGATGGAGGAGGAACAGTCGGCGAGCGAGGGACGATAATTTGCGATAGGGCTGCCAGCAAAGGATTTCAGAGCAAGAGTTTGGTCTTGCGAGCAGCTCGGCCAGAGGGAAGAGGTGAAGATCGCGCAAAGAAGGGTTCGGGGAGTTCCCTGTTCGGGAGTTCGCGAAGCAGGATGACCTGAGCAGTTTGGCGAGGCGCGACGGCTCTGGAGAGACAGTTATTCTCCTTCGAGAGGCAGAGGAGGAATTCCTGATTTGTTCCGCTGGACGCAGAGGAGTGCCTGCTGGAAGGAGACGCGAGCACATAACAAGAAGTTTTCTCCGATGAACAGGTGTGATCTCTGCCATAAGGGATCTGAGCTCTCCGTCTGGTTGACGAAGGAAGTGAAGTTCACGAGGAGAAGGTAAGAAATTTGGTGAGAATTTCTTGAACAACAAGGAGTTAAAAGGCAGGTTTAGGCTGAAAACTTTTGGTTGCTATACAATAACACAACATTTTGGTGATTTCAGTCTAGTTCTTGGAAGGGCAGCATGTAGAATTCATTGGAAGAAATCCTAGCCACGACAATGAGTTCCGCCAAATTCGACATTGAGAAATTCAACGGGAAGAACGACTTCGGTCTTTGGAGAGTAAAGATGAGAGCTTTATTGGTTCGACAGAGTGTTGTAGAAGCCTTGCAAGGGTCGGCGACATTGGCGGCCGACATGATCGAGAAGGAGAAGATCGACATACTGGACAAGACCCACAGTTTGATAATCCTGAACTTGGGCGACAAAGTTCTGAGGGAGGTGTCGAGGAAGACAACGACTCAAGCACTTTGGGCCAAATTCGAGGTACTCTACCTGACAAATTCTCTAGCTAATAGACTCTTTCTGAAGCATCGCCTATACTCCCTCAAAATGCATGAAGAAAAATCCATCTCAGAGCAGACAAACGAGCTCAACAAGATCATCGACAACCTCGAGAACATCGACGTCAAGATGGACGATGAGGAGAAGACACTGTCGTTGCTAAACTCTATTCCTAAGAGCTACGAGCATTTCAAGGATGCGATGCTCTAAGAAGGGTGCAGACTATTAGTCTGAAGGAGGTTCAATCTCTGATTAGAGCCAAAGAACTTCAGAGGAAGCATGACAGGGAAAAGGAAGTCTGCGGAGACAGTCTTATTGTCATAGGAAGATCAGACAGAAATGATTCAAGAAATGGTCAGTACAGATCAAGGTCAAGCAAGGATGGCGAGAATCAATCATCAAGGAGATCTTTCAAGTGCTATCATTGTCACAATGACGGTCATTTCAAGAGGAACTGCCCAGACAAGAAGAATAAGCACAAAGAAGAGCTAGAAGAATCAGGAGAAGCAAGCGTAGCCTCTGATGACTACAATTCTGCTGAGGCCTTGGTGATCACAAAATCTGAATCCAATAAGGAGTGGATCCTCGACTCAGGGTGTTCTTTCCACGTTTGTCCTCACAAAGACTGGTTCGAGACACTGCAACAGGAAAATGATGGTTCCGTTCTACTGGGAGACAATAAAGCTCACAAGGTTGTTGGAAGTGAATCAATCAGGATAAGGATATTTGATGGAGTTGAACGAGTACTAAAAAATGTCAATTACGTACCAGAGCTCAAAAGAAATCCGATTTCTTTAGGTACGTTGGAGTCAAGCGGATGCTCATTCAAGGCAGAGAATGACTGCATCAGAGAAACCAAAGGCCCTCGTGCCGTCATTCAAGGAGTCAGGAAAAATGGGTTGTACTCACTAATCGGAAGAACCGTGATTGCTAAGTCCATGTACTGTTTGGATTTAGCAAACTCAAGCAAGGGCTGAGGGCCCCTCAGGGGCCAGGTGGAGGGAATTTTTACTTTGAAGCTTCCTAATTGAGGGTCAAGGTGGAAAATTGTTATTTTGACCCCCAATTATTGAACTAAGGTAAAAGGACACTTTTGTAATGTGGTACCGCTCACCTATCACATCTCATCTACCGCTCACCTACTGCTCACCTACCTCCCACCTACCTCTCTCTTACTTCTACAAATAAAGAGAATGTGAGGCTTAGGAGAGCAAGGAAAGAGATCTTAAGCTACCACAAAGGAGGAGAGAATAGCTAGAGAGCTAGAGTGGAGGAGAGCATCTTGAGGCCTTGTATCAATATGTCGCTTGAGAGGGAGGCTATAGAATGAAGATGAGGGCTCATCTCTATGTATAAGCTATGTATTCTCCATTTCTTTTGCCTTAGTGAACTATTTGATTGATTCCCTCCCGTGGACGTAGATCCAGTTGGATTGAACCACGTAAACGATCTGTGTTTGCTTGTGTTCTTTGCGTTTCATTTTTACGTCAGGAAGTACATATCTCACAACAACTATAATACATAAAATAAAATTATTACATTACCAATCTCTTGGGGCTCTTCAATGCATATAGACAAATTCTCTTTTATCATTCATTTAGCTCAAAATAGGCTTACCTAAAAAAATTATCATTAACTATTTTGTGATTTAAAGTAAATTAGAGGCTAAATATCTTTTTAAATTATAGTAATTCAAGAATTTATAAAATAATATGCAAGAGTAAAACAATATATATTATTTTTTTAAGAAAATTAAAGCACAATAATAGATTGTCCAATTTTCTTGTTTTAGTTTTTATAATTCATCTTATTTATTATATAGTACACTCATTAATAGAAGTTACTATCAATATGTGTACCCTAAAGACACACTCTTTCTATAACTTTTTATTTAAAACTAATCTAGGAGGGTATTTAGTCATTTTTATTTCTATTTATGTGCACGCGTACATTATCTCCACAACCAATTATAAAAGGGGGTGGCTCCATCACTTTAAAATCCAAATATACACATGTAATCATATGCACATCTATATATTTACTTTCCTTCTTTAATCAAACATTTGAATTAAATAAATCATATGCTAGTGAGATGCTCGTATGTGATATTAACATTTAAGAATGTAGGAGAAAAAACATTGTAAGAATTATAAACTTACTTAATGCACATAAAGCTCTAAATGTATCTAATTGCATTTTAATCTAAATATATCCATGTTGAAGAACCACAATAAAAGCTTATAACTTACTAGCATTTATCACTTTATCATTCTACAATATGTTCTTATTATTAATTAACTAATCACTATATATATATATATATGTATATGTATATGTATATGTATATGTATATGTATATGTATATGTATACATACAGATATATATACATGTAT
>NEWO01000130.1:1647616-1669419 GCA_003013225.1 Phalaenopsis aphrodite | reverse complement strand
AATGATTAAGTCGACTACCCACATTTATCTGAGTTTGTATATTTTTTACGTATGATCACTCAAAACTTGTTAATGACTAGTGGTTGATATTTATCTACCAATGACATTTGATGGACATTTTACTAACATTCAGACTCTCCTCATATTACAATAAAAAATAACACCTAACATTCATCAAATGCACTTTTTTATGCTTGTTTTCCTAGTTGCATAATTGTCCCATTAATGAGGACAATTAAAAAGCCAATCACCTATCATTATTCAACTTTTAATGCTCCTTATAAGATTTTACTTGATACATGCAAACAATTGGCATCTAACATTAACCATTCTATCAAGAAATGAAGAAGTTAGTCTACCATTATATTACAACTTATGACATTTCTTAAACCATCACTAGCTACTGCTTTTTAATAACCGATGTTCAACATTAATCAACCATACATATATTACACCCATCTATTTAGCCACATGATCTCGCCCTCTATTAAAGAATTACTAATCAAAATGCTTATTCTTGGATAACATCTGATACTCCATCAAACATCGCTAATCAATTGCAAATTATTAATATATAATATATATCATCCACTATGATTTGATCACAATCTTGTCATTTGTATAATCTCCACTTTTATCTGAAAAATGATCAAGTTGATTGTCTAACTTTATATGACTTTTGAGGTTCCTTATCACTCATCTCATAACACTTGGTACAATAATGTTTGATGTTTAATGTTTGAGGACATTTGACATTATCATTCAATCTCCAAAAAAATAATAAATTAAAGTAAGTGAAACGGTTGCTCACTTTAGTTTGAAATACAATCTTTTCATTGATCATTATTTGACACTTACTAATAAACAACATCTGACATTTGCTAGCTACTAAAGTTTGAAATCCAACTTACCAATCACTTAGTATAATGTTTCATGAAGAGAAACATCAAGTTGATTGTTCATCGTCTCTTAATTTCTGATATTTCACATCAACCATCACTTATCACTTTCCAATTATTGAAATTCAAATTTATGCATTCATTAATACTTGATGTCCGTCTTCATATACGATCTCTTGTTATTCTCTATCATTAAAAGAACAATTAAGCTTCTTACCACTAATATCCACTTTTAAGATTTTACAATGAACTTCATCTAATGAACCCTAATGATCAACATTTAGCACATATGACTCCTCTTATTAGTTTTCTAGTCTCATCTCTTATGAATAAACTGATTGTTATTTGTTTGTCATCACTCAATTTCTGATATTCCTTGTCAACCATAGCTCCAATTTATCGATTGTTTGGGGCCTTGCTAGTCGTCAATATCCAATGCTCGACCTCCCATTCGTTTAGGTTCCTCTTTTATTATAAAAATGATTTTGTAGTTCGTTCATCATCACATGACTTTTGAAGTCCTTTGTTGATCATTACTCATCACACCTACCAATGATTAACATCTATTAACTATCAATATTTGGCACTTATCTTTTTGTTTGCCCAATCTCAACTCATATCAAGAAAAACGACCAATCCAATCATCAGATGTGTCTCAACTTTTAACATCCAACATCAATTATTGTTTTCCACTCATCATTTTATAAAACTCTAACACTTTAACACCCTTCCTACTCCCACCATAAGAGATATCTTTCATGTTTCATAGCTATTAGATTGTATTAATGCCCTCTACTACTATGGGGAGGATCTTTCTTACCCATTAACAACTTGCAAGCAGTATTCCGACTAGATGATGCCCTGTAACTTTCTTAACTTCTTAGGTTTTTCACATAAGAAAATTTATCTTTTTTCTTGCTTCTCTCAAATTATTTATCTGCGCATGTGGGATTTCTATATAGCCCATAGATGCTAAATTATTTTAGTATTGTAAAATTCATAGCACACAAAAACACAATAAGGTTAAAACTATCTAATTGTGTCCATCTTAAAGCATAATAAGAAACTCATATTTTATTTCATAACTACTATAATTATTATTCAATCCAAACCTCTCCGTGTGTGAATCTAGCGTGGCGATCTTATCTATTTTTTAAACCGATTAAAATAAAATTAAGCTGAGAATATAAAAACAAAATGCTATTGGATATAGCCACATAGGAGTTGGTCGTAGTTGTAACTCATTGGCTTGGAAATAGGAGTAGGCGTCACTTATTGCCAAGCCAATATCATAGTGGCTTAAAAGATGAAAGCATTTTTTATGCAATATATTCATTTATCGGCTTAAGCAACTGATAGCAGGCTGATGACCAAAAAAAGAATGGGTGGCCCCAGTTGGTTCTCAGTGATCGCTAGCAAGTTAAAGAAGATTTTGTTTGCCTCTCTCGAATTTTCTTGGAATAAAAAGTCACTTATTTCGTTCATGTTGCTAGCTAGTGGGACTATTTTTTAATCATGGCTTAAATGAGGGGTGTCAGTTTTGCCAGCCAAAAAAAAAAAAAAACAAACAAACATAAAATCATCCTAATGCATGTGGTGTCGAAAAACAAATTTTAGAAGGAAGATTTACAGACATACCAATCACTTCCTATGTATTTACATATGTACAGGTTAAACTATAATTTTTAATCCACATAGCACCTCACTAATGCATGAAAACATGTATTTCACTTTTTAAAAGTTAGTATGGAAATATTTTTCTTATGTAATATGAATGATTTGGGGGGAATAACAGTATGAGTGTTAGATATATGAATGCATAGGAATTGGGCGGCATCTATGTAAATTTCCCTAACTTTTTGGCTGCTCCATTTATAAAATAGAATATATAGCTGTTTTCATGGAGATGTAGGCTGGCCCATGCAGCCAACATAGCATCTCTACCACCTTCTTTTCTCGGCCAGTATGTGTCAAATACTGACTGAAGAGTCAAGAAAGCACCAGAAATTGAAAACTTTGCAGATCCTTTCGGCTCCAGAGAGTCCTAAAAGCAATGATTGAGGCCACAGATGAATTTATTTCTTGTTTTTTTCGCTGTAAAAAGAATAATATACAAGTCGGTTTGCTCTAGTGGAAGTGAAGTGGCAGGTCCATATATTAGAGCCAGTTGTCTCCTACTGCTGTTTATAGCTCAGTTTAATTTGTTATGATTGGAGCGTTAGGCTAAAATGGGGGAGCAGATTGAGAAATTTTACGTTACAAGATATGATTGGAGAGTTTGCTATTGCTTTTGAGAGTAGACCAGCTAGCCCCATTAAAAAGATCTCTCTCTCTCTCACTCTTGCTATACTCCAAAATTTCACCTGCCTAAGAAATTATTAAGATATATAATATTGTATTAATCTTATGTATGAGATAGGTGAAAAATGTGTTGATATAGAGATAAGGCTTTATTTTTATCTAAGCTTAGTTTTGTGAAGTGAAACTATTATGACAGTTGTGAGAGGACATAAAAAAAACAATGTCTGATGCATCTTCAACTGTGAATGGATCGAGAGGAAATTAAATTGTATTTATAAAACAAGATAAATTATGTGCATCACTGACGAAAACAATCTAAGAAAATGATCATGAGAAACGCCGGGGAACACAACGTGCAACTATTTTGAAGCTCGAACTTCTCTACAACATAATAAAACAGATCTTTATTTAATAAAGGGCTACATGTTAGACCTATAGAATCAAGCTGAAAATATAAAATTAAGAAATAAATTCAACACCAATAAGTAAATACAATAAAACTAATAAGATTGAAATAACATAGGAGAGAGGTGTGCTAAAAACACACTATCCTTAGAGTAATATCTTATTATATGGCACGCACATACATGATATGAGATGCACTACGTGTTCTACTTAAAGGTGCGATTTAAAGATCATGGCTTTCATTTGAATTTGTGAGTGTTTTAGGGTCTTGGTAATATCTTATTATAGCGGCCTTATACTAAAATGTTTATATAAGTTAGATCTCCAAGATATACTGTAATTATAGGTTCCCTTAAGATTTAATCTACAGTCTCATTAAGAGCTATAGATTAACCCCCTTTTCATTATAGTATAACGCAATTATATGACCATGTAAAGATGACATTTAAAATATACAGAAGTATGATAGTATCATCATTTCATCAACTTTACTATTATCAGGATGAACCTTTTGTCATATGGTTCCAATTTAAAGATTGAGCTTTTATATATTGTGATTGTTAGTTTAACATCAACCCCTAAAATGATCTTAATGCATAAGCCTTTACAAGCACTTTTGTTAATAGATCTATAATATTTTTCTCAGAGCAAATAAAATACAAGTGACAAAACATCTTTTACATAATTCATATAAATAGTAATGTCTTATTCTTATATGACATTTTTATCACCATATTTTACACTTCTTAATTTTTGTTATAGTTGCTTCATTATCACATTTTATTAAAATAAAAGCTACATTTTTGCCAATATATGGTAAGTTAATATATTTTTAAGCCACTCGGTTTCAAAAGTAGAAAGATCAAATGCTATAAATTATGCTTTCATAGTAGATCTAGATATTCATATTTAGTAGAGGACATAACTATTAGTGAACTTTGTAAATTCAATAACAATAATTCAACTAATATCATAATATCATTCTAGTACTGAAAGAAAAACATTATAATGAATGAAATAGTTTATTGTTTCTTTACTATAATAAAAAATCTTTATATAATTTTCAATAAGTTTCACTTAGGTTACTAGTATATCTACTCAATTTTGTTATAATACAACAATATTAGTTAGAGAATAGTTTAACAAATGCATAAGACAAATAGTTTTTTGAAAATATTTTTGGTGTGATAAACAATCACTCAAATTATTAATAAGATAAATGGAGTGTTAACAAGATATTTTCATCTCGATAATTAAAATTTGTAAGATATTTATGAACATAATATGACTATAAATTAGATATTTTGATTACATCTCTACTAATTTTTACATCTAGTATTATGTAAGCTTAACATAAATCTTTCATGTTAAATTGAGTTGATAAAAAAAATATTAATATTATTTGTTGTTAGATGGAGCATGATCCTTGCTTCCGTCTGCTCCCGCGCACGCGTGAAGCGACTTTGCGCGTCGCTTTGCCAGTTTCGCTAATCGGTGCATTCCCGCGAAGCGCTCGCTCCCGCCCCTGTTCCCGATCGCAAAAGGTTACGACTGGCGGTTTCGCGAATTGCTCCCGCCTCCAGGTTCGCGAAACGACGCCGCCCCCCGTCTCCTTTAAGTTGCAAACGAAAGAGGAAGAAAATATAGAGTCACGATTTTTTGTGTTCTTCTTTGGGCTTCCTTGGGATAGAGGAAGAGAAGTGCAAGGTGTAGTTCCTTGCGGTGAAGGAAAAAGAAAGAAGAAGAAAAAAATTGTTCTCCCTTGACTTATTCTTGGTGGCTTGTGGCTGAAGAAAAATTGGATTTATTTCTCTTATAAGTTTGTCTTCTTCGGTGTATATCGGAGTAGAGTTTCTTCGGCGTGTCTCGGTATAGAGAGAGAAGAAGAGAGAGCAAAGAAGTGAGAGATTCCTCATGTAAGTCAAGATGATTGGCTGGTGTCATCTGCAACTCCATGGACGTAGGCAATTTTCCGAACCACATAAATCTGTATATTTTGCTATGTTACTATTTTCTGGTGTGAATTTTTTCGTTCTATTTTTTTTGCTTCTTTGATCTTTCCCTTTTTTTATACATATAGCACATCAACTGGTGTATATCTCACAAAAACTGGTATCAGAGCATTGTTTTGGATCTGAGGAAGAATGATGGTTGTAGACGAAGTAAAGGTTTCAGGGATCGAGAAATTTGATGACACATATTTTGGTTATTGGAGAATGTAGATAGAGGACAACCTGTATGGGAAGAAACTTCATCTTTTGTTATTAAGGAAAAAACCTGAAAGAATTGATGAGGCTGAATGAAATTTATTGGATCGACAAGTTCTGGGGTTATTTGACTGACCCTATTGAGGTCCGTTGCATACAACGTTGTTAAGTAGAGGACGACTGCAAATCTCATGGCAGCCTTGTTAGGTGTGTATGAAAAGCTATCGGCGAATAACAATATATACTTGGTGAAGAATTTATTCAACTTGAAGATGGCGAAATGTGTTTTTGTTACTCAACACTTGAATGATTTCAATATTATCAAAAATCAATTGTCGTCTGTTGAAATTGATTTTGATGATGAAATACATGCGCTGATATTATTGGCATCATTAACAAATAGTTGGAAAACTATGAAGATGGTAGTTAGTAGTTCTGTAGTTAAATTTAAACTGAAATGTGATGATATTCGTGATTTTATTTTGGTCGTAGAAGTGCGCAGGAAAGATTCTGGCGAGATCTCAAGTTCGAGTTTGACACTGATGTTGATTTCAGAGGGAGATGACTGGACATGAACTTAAATAAAAGGGGATCATAATCAAAGTTTGGTCAACAGGTAACCTGCTGGAATTGTGCTAAGGCTGGTCACATAAAGAGGAACTGCAAGAATCCCAAGGATATGGAGAATGATAGTGCAAATGTGGTATCTGAAGAAGTGCATGATGCACTATTGTTGGCAGTTCATAATTTTGTTGGTGATGGAAGTGAAAAGGAGCGTGGTTCTAGGGCACCCATTCTTATTGTCCTAAATATAAATGGTGGAGAACCACAGAGCTATGAGAAAATCTTGCAAGAAGTTCGAGTTAGTGAAAGCTGACAAAACTTCTACCAGGAAAGAAGACATTACACAACAAGTGGGTGTACGGGGTGAAAACTGAGTGTAATGATAGTAAAAGATATAAGGCTAGACTTGTTGAAAAAGGCCTTCTGCAGAGGCAGGATATTGCCCATGCGGTGTGATTTTTATGCAAAGAAAAGAGTAATTCAAGAAATAGCTTGGAGGTGCAAAGCTATGTTGATCCTGCAAATATGTTGACTGAGAGTGTTATTCTTGAGAAATTGAAGTTGTGCATAGCTTCAATTGGTCTTATGGAGTGAAGACAGAGGCATTGAGTTGCAGAAGTAGATGATTAATGTTTGTAGAAAAAGTTGACGCTGTCAGTAGAGGAAATCATTTTGAGGAAGGAGATGTTGTTGCTTGTGTATTGGTCTTCAAGTGGGAGATAGTTGAAGTCCGATCCTTGCTTCCACCTGCTCTCGCACACGCATATAGCGACTTCGAGCATCGCTTCGCTAATTTCGTGAAGCAACGCATTCTTGTGAAGCGCTCGCTCCCGCCCCTGTTCCCAATCGCGAAAGGTCGCGACCGTGACCCTGTTTTTTCGCGAACTGCTCCCGCCTTCAGTTTAGCGAAACGACGCCGCCCTCTATCTCCTTTAAGTTGCGAACAGAAGAGGAAGAAAATGTAGAGTCACGGCTTTTTGTGTTCTTCTTCGGGCTTCCTTGGGTTAGATGAAGAGAAGTGCAAGGTGTAGTTCCTTGCGGTGAAGAAAAAAGAAAGAAGAAAAGAAGATTGTTCTCCCTTGACTTCTTCTTGGTGGCTTGTGGCAGAAGATAAACTGAGTTTATTTCTTTTGTAAGTTTGTTTTCTTCGGTGTATCTCAGTGTAGAGAGAGAAGAACAGAGGGCAACGAAGTGAGAGATTCCTCTTGTAAGTCGAGATGATCGACTGATGTAAATTCCTCAAGTAATAAAATCCTCTGCAACTCTGTGGACGTAGGCAATTTGTCTAACCACATAAATCTGTGTGTTTTGTTGTGTTACTGTTTTCTAGTGTGAATTTTCTCGTCCTATTTTTTCACTTCGTTGATTGTTCTTCTGTTTGATTTATATATATATATATATATATATATATATATATATATATATATATATATATATATATATATATATATATATATATATATATATATATATCACATCAACTGGTGTATATCTCACAACAATTTGTAATATCTAGACTCAGGCTAAAAATTAAAATATTATCTACATAAAGACATAAAATTTTACAACTATTATCAATAGTTTTAATTTAAAAATAGTATAAGAGCCACTATCAAAAAACAATATTATAATACCATTTTATAAAAAAATTTCATACTATTTTTTAAGTGTTAATTTTAATCCATACAATAACATTACTAATTTACAAATTTTAACTTTTTTTGATATTTTACGATAAAACTTTCACATTAATTCATATAATTTTTTCCAGATCACCATTTAAAAACTACAATATTACATGTATTTAAGATATAACAAGGTTGTATATTAAAGATAAAGATAAAAATAAATATATTATAAAAATTCAGCTTGCAATATGGAATAAATATCAAGGTAATCAATATCATATTTTTTTGTATATTATTTCGTTGCTTTATATATATATAGATATATATTCCTTTTGATTTAATTTCATTCTGAGGATCTATTTACATCCAATAATTTTACAATTACCAGATAAATCACAAAATATCCATGTCTTTTTTGATAAGATGAAATATATTTCATTATTGATAGACTCAATCTAAGAAGATGCATTTATAGAATTCATAGTTTAATCAAAAGCAGTGGGATCATTTTCTAAAATAAATATTTCAGTTAAATAGAATAAAAATTATCACCTAAAAATTATTTTTTTCTAATTCTTTTATTGTTTCTAATATTTTTCTTATTTTAACTAGTCAATGTAGTATAATCATTTGAAAAGATATAAGAGGACTTAATTTTATTGATGAAAAAAATATATAAATACTCATTATAGGACTTACTGGTTAGGAAAGTAATAAAAACAGAATACAATAAAAAATAAAATGAATAATAACAAAATATAAGTGACAACTAATCTTTGTAATTAAGGAGAGAAATAAATAGAGATTTTCAAGATCCCTCATATAATTTATAACCCTCTAAATATAGAGTTATAACAATTATGGAATGTAATCATTGGTATTTTAGAGATCTTTCAACACTCCTCCTCAAGTTGGGTTGTATAAATTTTACATGTCTAACTTGTTACATAATTCTTCAAAGTTGATTCTTGGGAGAAGCTTAGTGAGGATATCTGCTGTTTGATGTCGTGAAGGGATGTATGCATGTTCAACGACTTCTCTCTCAATGTTTTCTGAGATGAAGTGTCGATCGATCTCGATGTGTTTCGTTCTGTCATGGTGTACTGGATTCTTTGCAATGCTGATGTTTGTCTGTTTGTCGCATTGTAGTTTGACAGTTTTTTCAGTTAGCATTCTGAGTTCACTGAGTATTCTTCGAATCCACATTCCTTCGCAGATCCCGAGTGCAAGCGCTCTGAATTCAGCTTCAGCGCTGCTTCTTGATACCGCAAGTTGCTTTTTGCTTCTCCAAGTGACTAGGTTTCCCCAAACATAAGTGCAATAGCCAGAGATCGATCGTCGGTCCGAGACATCCCCTGCCCAATCTGTGTATGAATACACTTCTATACTTCGATCCTTATTCCTTTGAAACAGTAGCCCTTTGCCTGGAGTCATCTTGAGGTATCTCAAGATTCTGTAGACTGCATTCATGTGTTATTCCGTACGGTTGTTCATGAATTGTCTAACAACACTAACAGAAAAACCAATGTCGGGCCGTGTGTGTGAGAGATAGATGAGTCACCCCACGAGTCGTTGATATCTCCCCTATCCACAGGTGCATTATTTTTCTCAATGTCGATCTTCTTATAGGGATCCATTGGAGTATAAACGGGTTTGCAACCGAGCATACATGTTTCCTCCAACAGGTCCAACATATATATCCGTTGTGACACAAATATTCCTGATTTTGATCGAGCTTGTTCCATGTCGAGAAAGAACTTTGTGTTTTTGAGGTCTTCAATTTTGAAGTCTTGAGTGAGAATCTTTGTCAGATTTGTGAGTTCTTCTTCATGATTTCCAGTGAGGATGATATCGTCGACGTATACGATGAAAATTGCAATCTTCTTTTCAGGAGATGTTTTCACGAAAAGAGTGTGATATGTCTGACACTGAGTATACTTGTGTTTTGTCACAAATTTTGCAAATCTATCGAACCATGCTCGGGGAGATTCTTTGAGGCTGTATAATGATTTTTGGAGTTTGTAGACTTTGTTGTTTGAAAAGGATGCTTCTAGTCCGGGAGGTGCTTCCATGTAAACTTCTTCTTCCAAATCGTCATTTAGGAAATCATTTTTCATGTCGAGTTGATGTAGCTGCCAGTCTTCATTTGCCGCAAGTGAGAGAAGAATTCTGATGGTGTTAAGTTTGGCCACGGGGCCAAAGGTTTCTTGGTAATCAATACTGTAGGATTGTAAAAATCATTTTGCTACGAGACGTGTTTTTAATCTCTTAATTGTACCATCTGCCTTGTGTTTGACTTTGAAAATCCATTTGCAGCCGATTGCTTTCTTTCCCTTTGGCAGGTCTGAAACAGTCCATGTACCATTTTTTTGTAGGGCTCTTACCTCCTCATTGATAGCCGCTTTCCACCCCGGATGTTTGAGAGCTTCATCAATGGTGTTTGGGACGTGTGTATTGTCGAATGTGGTGACATAGGCTCGATAAGTTGAAGATAGTCTTTTATAGGACACAAAGTTGGAGATCAGAAGCATCGTGTGTTCATACCTGAGTGGAGGTCGGATGGACCTAACACATTTCCATAAAGCAATTGGAATGTCAGGGTCATCAATCAGAGGTATAGTAGATTCATGTTCAAGTGTGTTCGTACCTGAGTGGATTTCTGTAGGAGTTTGATCCGGTTCTGACTCTTGGATTAATGTTGGATGTGTTGGGTGGTATATGTGCTTGTTGTGCATGGGAGGTGGTGCAAGAAGGGGTGACGAGTTTGATACTTGAGGACTAGACGGAGACTAATTGTTAGATACATTTTCATGTGAATTTGATAAACTTACTGAATCCGAGTTGGGAGATAATGAGTTCGATTCAAGGGACGAGGATTTGGTATGTGGTGGTATGAAATCATTGTCCCGCTAAGACTGATATTCCCTTAAAGTGTTCCCTTGAATATTAGAATTTAGACAGTAAGGCTGATTTTCAAAGAATGTGACATCCATAGTGTTGTAGGTTTTTTTGTGAGAGGAGAGTAGCACTTATACCCTTTTTGAAGAGGCGAGTAGCCGAGAAAAATACATTTAGTAGATTTAGGGTCAAGTTTGTTGTGATTGTGTGAATGAATGTGAACAAAGGAGGAGTAACCAAATATTTTGGTAGGTAGATTTTGGGCAATTGCCTTGGTGAGGGGAAACAATTTGAGAAAGAGTTGGACTAGATACTTAAGCACGTTAGAGGAAAACATGAGGCAACGGGCTACCTCGAGAAGGCCTCGCGAATGCTCGATAGTGGTTTGAAGCCTAATATGAGCATACATGATCGAGAGAGTTGTTGAGGCTGAGAAGGAATTTGAATATTGTTTTTTGCTCGATGATCTGACGGTATAAGTTGGAGTCCGAGTACATGACCAGGCATGGACTTCATACATGTCAACCTGCTGCCGGTAACGTGATAGGGCATTAAAATACTGAGTTACAGATTGATCACCTTGGCGAAGATCGTGGAGGATTGACTCGATCTCGAAGAGCTTAGATGTGTTATCCGAGTGAGAGTATGTCTCTCGAGCAGCATCCCAAATACTCTTGACCATGCCGTACAGATGAAAATTTTTGCCGATGTCGTTGGTCTTGGAATTGATTAACCACGGCATGACCATGTGGTTTTTAGTATTCCATGTCCAGAATTTTGGGTCATCCTTGGTCGGAGCGATGACATCACCGGTGATATAGTCATCATTGCCTTTGTAGCAGATAAATATCATGACAGATTGGGACCACTGGAGGTAGTTCTAGTCGTTGAGTTTATGACCAGTGATGAGGGAGGAAGTGCCATCGATTTCAGTTAGAACTGGGGCACATGAGACGGAGGATATTTCTTGGGAGGAAGAGGAAATAGTCGTCATACCAAAGAAGATTGCTATGACTCTGATACCTTGAAAAGATATAAGAGGACTTAATTTTATTGATGAAAAAAAGAGGTATAAATACCCATTACAAGACTTACTGGTAAGAAAAATAATAAAAATATAATACAGTAGAAAAGAAACAAATAATAACAAAATATAAGAGACAACTAATCTCTCTAATTAAGAAGAGAAATAAATAGAGATCCTCAAGATCCCTCATATAATTTATAATCCTCTACATATAGAGTTATAACAAATATGAGATATACTCATTGATATTTTCGAGATCTTTCAACATCATTTTTTATTATAATTTTTTCTATAAATTAAAGATTTTTTATCAATGTTTTTTAATCTATTTTTCATTAGAGAAATAATTCTTTAAAAAATGTAATATCTCTAAACTTTATATAATATAATAATTTATTTTTTTTAATTCAAATCATTCAACGTCTTCTCTATTCTTGATTAACCTAAAAACAAGCTTTCAAATATTCACGCCAGTCATACCTTTCTTTTTTATCAATATATTATCCAGTGCCTCCTATGATAGATCCATGTAGTTCGAGTACTCAACCAAGAACGCTTGACTTATCATCAATACTAGCACCATTGGCTCGATCAATAACTCACACTAAATAACTACTCCTCAAGGTCATTTATATGTGATGAATAAAGCTCTCCTGATCCATCTTCAATTCCCTAAACCCTTAGCTAGATCCTTGTTGTCTCCTTCATTTTAAAGTGGAGTTGAAAATGCATAGAGGCCAGGCCATTCAATGGAGAGGGAGCAAGATTAACTTATAAAAATCAAAGTTTGGGTGTAGGATAAGTAAATACATAAGAATTGGGTGCTATGTAACATAAACCCGGTGGGCATATTCCCAGTCTTCTGCCCATCTAAACTAACTACTTTAACATTTAGGCCTCCCAGCATACAAGTCCTACACGAATCTCAAAAGGACTTTGGCAACACAATTTTGTAATTATGATAGGTTACAAGTGAATCAATTAAAGATAATACCTGCATGCTCTTTAATGGCAACATACTAAAGATATTGATGACGGCAAAGCATACCTTAAAATTTTAATATTGGCTTAGGCAGCATACACCGACCGATTATACCTCCAACATGACTGTGACATAGTAGTTGAGGGTGTAATTTCTCATTGTGAAGTTGTGGGTTCAAATCATACATATTTTCTTTGGGCTCTTGTGAATACTTAATTTGCTCTGAAGTGGAAGGAAATTAATCATTTATTCAAGCTAATGCTCAAAAGGAAGTGATAGCTTTAATAAAGTCTCTTTTCAAGTCAGATGTAACTTTTCTTTTTGATTCATACAGCTAATTTAAGAGTTGTGCCATATTTTAAATAAACTAATAAATTTATATAAGGAAGTTATTTAAGTCTATTTTTAAGTGGTTCAACTAGTCTAAATAGAAAGAGTATCATATACATTTATTTGAGAAGAGTTCTCAAAGATTTAGTTAAATGATGGTGTGATGTAAATTTTGCTTAATATGTTTTAGAATTATAACATTTTCTCAGATTTGAACAATCACTCAAGATAGGCTAACAGTTTTAAAATTATTAATTTTTTTTATTTTAAATATTAAAATATGTTTTTAGTATTTATAGCTAGCATGTTTATTATTATTATAATTTATTTTTTCAATATTGAGGTCATTCTTATTCATTAGATAGTTTTCATTATTCTTTTCGATTGCCTATATGTATGTATTTGTATCAGCATATCATCTTATTCAATAATGGCATTCTAATTATAACATTCTAAAATGATATTTGAACAGGCAATAGATGGAGATGGATTATTATAATCTATTATTTATTTATTAGATGAAAATAATTCATTCATATTAATTAAAATTCCTTGATGATTTTTGTTAAAGAAGAAATAGATGTGGGTTTAGATTTTAAGAATTTGTTTTAGACTAATAAGTTAAATAAAAGAAAATTTATGGAATATAAAACACTTTGGGAGATATACAACTTGAAGATTATAAGATGAACCATCAATTCTGTGAGACAAGAATATGCATACAGCCTGCAAAATATATATAAGATGAACAAAAAGAAATAGAATTATATATTTACCGCACTGGTATTCACAAACTTTGCAAAATAGAATAATAGATGTTAGTATTAGTTCTCTTCAACAAAATCTTTATACCTTATTACATGTCGGAACAAAATTTCTCTTAATACACCACCTAAATTAGGAGAAAATATTACATTCACCTAAATTAGGAGAAAATATTATATTTGTTGTGTGAATGTGCGTATGACAATGTGGATTACACCATGTCATGCATTGGGCAGCGTGACATGATGCATGTCGTCTAGCATATATTCAGTTTATCAGACGTAATATTTTCTCTTAAATTAGGGCATCTTGAGAGAGAGAGAGAAAGAGAAAGAGAGAGAGAGAGTAGTTACGTTTGAGGATAATTTTTTGTGCTTTCAACTTTGACATCAAATTTTGACCATAATACAATATTAAACAAATATATATTGTGGTGCTTCCTGTAGTCATATAAAGCGCTATATTGTTGAATGGGTGGGTCACCAACTAAGTTAATTTCTGGGATATCTAGAGGAACTATTTGAATGTTATGTCTGTGTTGCAAGTTGATAAATATCATTGTGGAATGGAAGAGTAAACCAACTGTTTTTGTTATATATGACTCTCAATTGGTTCATTAAGGCAATGACATACTTGTGATTTCCTTGTGAGCTTATATGGTCTACTTGGGGGGCCTCATCTATAAATAGATGAGGAAGGCTTGTAGGAAAGTAGGAGGAGGCTACTATAAGGAAAGAAGATAGGCTTGTAGAGGGGAGAGGCTACTATAAGGAGGAAGATAAAAATCAAATCAAGAAGACCAAGAAGAGGAAGGAAATCAGTCCAAGAAGAAGAAGAAGGGGAGAGGCTTCAAGAAATGAGGGAGGAGTCTTAGATCTTGTATCGAGGTAGTTTCGAGAGGGAGAGATTTAGAGGAGTGTTCATTCCTTGCTGTAAAAACTTGTAATTCTTCTTTGCCTTAGTGAATTTGTTGGTGATTCCCTCCCGTGGATATAGGTCTATAGACCAAACCACGTAATTGGTTGTGTTCTTGTGTTTGTATTCTTGCATTTCATTTCCTGCAATATTCCTTAATGTTTTTCTTCCGTCTTTCTTGCTGCGTTTTCCCACTTCTTGGCTACAGTTTTCGTTATACAACAGTCCAGGGAATCAACAGTTTAAGCCGTTTCTACGACATTTCAGGTTTTTGGCTGCATGGTCTTCGACAGTCAATCTTCTTGGGCTGAAGGTATTTGGTTTTCTTGCAAGAACAGCCTTATGTAATTGGTTGTGTTCTTGTGTTTGTGTTCTTGCATTTCATTTCCTGCATTATTCCTTCCTATTTTTTCCCGTCTTGCGTGCTACGTTTTCCCACTTCTTGGCTACAGTTGTCGTTACAAAGTAGTCTAGGGAATCCACAATCCATTTCCTTAGGCCTCCAGCAAGGTGTTTCCATTTGGCAGCCCAGGTTCTTGATGACATGTAGAGCATGTCAAAGCAAGGAGTCTTCTGAAACAGGCAAAAAATGAACTGTAGCGAACAAGAAGCAAGTAACTCGGCAAGGGATGACTCGGCTGTTAAGAAAGAAAAGTTCAGCATTCTTTTCTTTCAGCTACAAGAAGGGGTACACGTTCTGGCTTCGGCAGCAAGGTGACCCATTCGGCTACAGCAAGAAGCAAGTGGTTCTCTGGCTATCTAAAGAACAAGAAGCAAGCAAGACCCAAGAATTTGTTTCCAGCAAGGTGATTACGATAAATTCCAGAATCCAGCTAGGTGGCATTCAACAATTACAACAAGCTGAAGGTGTTCTTGGACAACCCAGTCGCTGCAGCAAGGCATTGGAACATCAAACAATCTTGTAGTTCTTTTGAAAACCTTCGGCATCAGGAAGGTGAATTTGGTGTTCGGCGAAACGAGTTCACAATAATTGGTGATGTCTGTGGGAATTCCAGCCAGGATAATGGCAACCGCCAAATTCGACATTGAAAAATTCACCGGGAAGAATGACTCCGGCCTGTGGAGACTGAAGATGAAAGCTATGTTGGTGCAGCAAGGCGTTGTAGAAGCCTTGCAAGGCCTGATGGTACTGCCGACCGACATGACCAAGAAAGAAAAGAATGAGATTCTGGACAGGGCTTTTAGTTTGATAATCTTGAGTCTTGGCGATAAAGTTCTGAGAGAAGTTTCGAGGGAGATGACGACTCAAGCACATTAGGCCAAACTCGAACTACTCTATATGACGAAATCTCTGGCTAACAGACTCTTCTTGAAGCAACGCCTATACTCCTTCAAGATGTACGAAGACAAATCAGTTTCAAAGCAGATTGACGAGTTCAACAAGATCATTGATGATCTTGAAAACATCGACGTCAAGATGGATGATGAGGACAAGGCACTACTATTGTTGAACTCCATTCCTAAGAGCTAAGAGCATTTCAAAGATGCGATGCTATATGGAATGGTGCAAATAATTTCTCTGGAAGAGGTTCAAGCACTGATTAGAGCTAAAGAACTCCAAAGAAAACTTGAGATGGACAAAGAAATCAGCGGAGACAGTCTTACCGCTAAAGAAAGATCGGACAAGGAAAATTCAAGAAACGGTCAGAGCAGATCAAGATCAAGAAAGGAGGGTGGAACTCAATCATCAAAGGGATATTTTAAGTGTTATCATTGTCGCAATGATGATCATTTCAAGAAGAACTGTCCTGACAGGAAGAATAAATATCAAGAAAATCCTAAAGATCCTGGAGAGGCAAGCATAGCATCAGACAACTATGATTCAGCTGAAGCCTTAGTGATCATCGAATCAGAATCCAACAATGAGTGGATCCTCGACTCGGGGTGCTCTTTCAACATGTGTCCTCATAAGGACTGGTTCGAGACACTGCAACTGGAAAATGGCGAGTCTGTACTACTTGGAGATAACAAGGATTGCAGAGTGGTCGGCAGTGAAACAATCAGAATAGAGATATTTGATGAAGCTGAACAAATATTGCAACATGTCAGGTACGTACCAGAGCTCAAAAGAAATCTGATTTCTTTAGGTATGTTGAAGAAAAGCATATACTCTTTTAAGGCATAAAATGGTCATATCAGAGTAACTAAAGGTTCTCATATCGTGGTGAAAGGAGTAAGGAAATGAAAAACTGTGATTGCTAAGTTTAGGAACTGTCTAGACTTAGCAGACTCAACCAAGGGCTATGGGCCCCCCAGGACAAGGTGGAGGGGATCTCTATTATGAAGCGTCGTAATTGAGAGTTAAGGAGGAGAATTATTATATATGACTCTCAATTGTTTAACTAAGGCAATTGCATACTTGTGATTTCCTTGTGAGCTTTTATGGTCTACTTGGGGGGCTCATCTATAAATAGATTAGGAAGGCTTGTAGGAAAGTAGGAGGAGGCTACTACAAGGGAAGAAGATAGGCTTGTAGAGGGGAGAGGCCACTACAAGGAGGAAAATAGAAATCAGACCAAGAAGACCAAGAAGAGGAAGGAAATTAGTCCAAGAAGAAGAAGAAGGGGAGAGGTTTTAAGAATTGAGGGATGAGTTTTAGATCTTGTATCAAGGTAATTTCAAGAGGGAGAGATCTAGAGGAGTGTTCATTCCTTGATGTAAAAGGTCTGTAATTGTTCTTTGCCTTAGTGAATTTGTTAATGATTCCCTCTCGTGGATGTAGGTCTATAGACTGAACCACGTAATTGGTTGTGTTCTTGTGTTTGTGTTCTTGCATTTCATTTCCTGCAATATTCCTTCCTATTTTTTCCCGTCTTGCTTGCTGCGTTTTCCCACTTCTTGGCTACCGTTGTTGTGATACAGCAGTCCAGGGAATCGACAATCCATTTCCTTATGCCTGCAACAAGGTGTTTCCATTTGACAGCCCAGTTTCTTGATGGCAGGCAGAGCAGGTGAAAGCAGGGAGTCTTCTGGAAACAGGTAGAAGACGAACTGCAGCGAACATGAAGCAAGAAACTTGGCAAGGGCCACCTCGGCTGTGAAGAAAGAAAAGTTCAGCATTCTTTTCTTTCAACTACAAGAAGGGGTACATGTTCTGGCTTCGGCAGCAAGGTGACCCATTTGGCTACAGCAAGAAGCAGGTGGTTCTTGGGTTGTCCAAAGAATGAGAAGCAAGAACTAGGTATTCTGTTTCAGCAAGGTGATTACGACAAATTCCAGAATCCAGTAAGGTGGTATTCAGCAGTTACAGCAAGCTGAAGGTGTTCTTGGACAACCCAGTCGCTGCAGCAAGGCATTGGAACAACAAACGGTTTTGTAGTTCTTTCAAAAACCTTCGGCAACAGGAAGGTGAATTTGGTGTTCGGCAGAGCGAGTTCACAACAGTTTTCCTAGTTCAGCTAAGCTAGCATTTGAATAAGTCTGACCCAAATTTAATTATGAGATAATTTTGCAGCTTTGCACATTTCAATTGAACTATCGCTCTAAGGCCATTACACCTTGTATGCATATTGCATATATCGAAAAGAATTATTGATTCATATTGCAATCTACACGTTGTGATATCATCTAATTGTCTAAGCCGCTTCTTCAAAATTTTCATTATTTTGATTGGTTTGTTTACAGTGTAGGAGTTCTATTATAATGTATGATGTCCACATCTTTTCAATTTTACAAGAGTTTATATTACGTACTTTAATTATGAATATATTTTTTCTTTATTCTTAAAACTCACACTGCTATGGTATAAAGAATCATCTCTACCTCCAATCATAATGAGTCACGTGGATAAAATGTGAAGTTGCACAGTACCTTGAAAGAAAAAATGTTGTGTAATGTAAATATGATGTTGAACTTTCTCTAATGTGTTAGAATTCAATGCCTTTTTGCTAAGTTGAATCTTATGTTGATACTGAAGGGCATAGATATAGATAATACAAGATAGCAATAAAATATAAAATTAATAAAATTTTCTTAATAAATAGTAGTATAATAAGTGCTTTAATTTTGCCTATTTATAACACAGAAATTTAACTAGGATCAGCAAAGATGTCTACGTCCTCGGGAGCAGCGCGACGAGTTTCTTTCAATAAAAAGAGATTACTGAATAGATGATACCTCCTGGGACTACTAACATGCCTATTTATAATCCCAGAAGTAAACCCTAAGTATAATATGTAATTACAACATTACCTAAGTACCGTGTCGCGGGGCGTTGCACTCGCACCCAACCCACATAACTTAACTTCCCAATTTGGACAAATTCTTCCGCTCCGCTCCACTCCGCTTCGTTCCAGCGTCTGTCCCTATATGATATATGAGCCATACCATAACAATCAGAGTGAAATAACTCATGATTAGCTAATTTTTTGAGATTATTAATGCAACTAAATATTGAAAAAACTACATTTGATCAAGAAAATTAATGTGAACCACCGTCTAATGAAGTGTTTTAGGAGGTTGGTTAAATTAACAAACACGTTCATCTCAAAAACTATAAGCTAAACCCAATTCTCTCTTAATGGACGAGGAGAAGAGAAAAGTGAGTTGACTACTAATGCTTAATTATTAAATTCTCGGTGATTGTCATCGGTAACCCAAGGTCACGACCTACCAGTAAAGGCTGCAATCAACTACCAGAGGTCATTGTTGACCGCTAGCCATTGTCGACCATGGCACCACGAATTATAATTTTGAGTCCTACCATGACTATTTTATTTTCCTGCAACAATAATTTTTTGTAGACAACTGCAATTATTGCAACATCTAACTATTGCTTTGATAGCTCTACTACAACTGTCAGTCATAAATTATGACTTCTATAATCAGCTACAACTTCTATTTATCATCAACAAGTAACTAGAATACGACCGTTATATTCCCAACTACTCTTTTATAGTTATATATGTTCGTTATTTCAAAGTAGAAATTATTTCAAAATAATTTTGTAATTTTATCTTCTCTAATTCAAGTTAAGAGTGAAATTTTGTACTCCTAATCAAATAGTGGATTAATTTAGTTAGTTTATGCCCTATTTTTTTCCTGAGGATTTTTTCATGTAAAAAATCATATTCTCTGCTCTCATAACTTTTCTTTTATATGTGTATGTGTTAGATCATTGTGCAACACCAAGTCATTACATTATCACTTTATTGTTGTAGATTTTCTAGCATGCAATATTTATATTTATTTTTAAATAAATTTAAAAAAATTTAAAATGCATTGAAAATTTTTTTTAATCTAACCACTGTTAGTCTGTTTTTTAACTAAAGTCCCAATATTAGAAATACAAGGCTTACCTCTAAGCCTACCTAATAGATGACTTAGGAACACATTCATATGGAATTAATATGTTGGATCGTGAAACATCTCTGTTCTCCCTCCACTTAAAAATGAGCTTGACGAGGAAATAAGATGTTAGAAATAAAGAGAAATCACTCAAAGACAGATGAAAAATTGCCGATTTGCTGAGCTGGTATGTTAAGTAGGGTTGTTGAAACTCTTTCAATCGGTTGTTTGGATATCCAAGTGCCTCAAGTGGGCCCATGCATCATACAGAAGAACCTTTACTATTTTGTTGCTTATATATTTTTTTCAAGATGATTGAGTGGAAAGAAAAATTTCCCTAATAAACAAAACATTTAGTTAAAAAAAACAGCAAATATACTTTTATGCTAATGTAAAAATAAATTTGTAAATTAATTGTTGCATAACTGTATTATATTTTTTTAGCCATTTATTCTATAATTTTGATGTAAAACAATTCATTAGGATTTCCTACGTAATTTTTGTTCACACATAATATTCCTCACCCAACAGAGAAAAGTACCATTGCATGGAACGCAATTAAGTGAAATCATCATATAAAGGAAATGTCGCCGGCATTCAATCGGAGATGAGTAGACGAAGTATACTCATTTCCGATTAATTGTCCACGCATGCAAACAGCAGTATATAATATTTTTTTTTCAGAAATGACTTGTAGGGTGAAAGCGCATTTCACAGGGAAACAGGAAAGGATCAGAATGCCATGTTTTGAAAATTGGGTCGAAACAGCTGGTTCAACTAGTTCAATTGTGAACCGGTTAGCGATCCTATTCTGGTAGAACTGAAAGCCGATTCCGCATTGATCCGAAAAGAATTAGCTTGAATTGGCGGTTAATTCGATCAACTAGCAGGAACCATTTGTTGAACCGATTAATCAGTTAATGGGTAACTTTTTATATTATGTCAAATTTTTATTGAAATTTATTAGGAAATGTTTGAATCTTTTGATATCATGAAGAATGTGTCTTGTTCTAATCATGCCCAACTTCATTTTTTTCTTTATCTTTTGTGAAATATGCATGACAATTAGTCTATTAATTCTTTTGAATATTCTCTTGGTTATGTTTACCTCTTGTTGACATTCCAAGTTGAATTCCATCTAATTTTATATTTATGATGTCATGGTTCAACTCCTCCTCTATTGGTTTAATGTCTAATCCGATTTTCTAAACTTTGCCAGAATTTTTATTTAAATATTTAATCAGAATAAATTTTTAAATCCATTAAATTTATTTATAAATATTTAATACAAATTTTAATTTTTTACTCATTAATTATATTTCTCCTATCAATTCATATTATTTTGATGTGTCATTTACATACGTACCACCCCATTTTTCTGTCTAACACTAAACCTTATTTTTCACATTTATAACACTCATATCTTATTTCTTATCACAACAAAAACATTACAATTTATTTATTTATTTATTTTAACTTATAAAATTTATATGTAACTTGTTTTTAACTTAACAAACAGTGAAACATACTTTTTTATGTATAGATAAGATGATATGTAAATTAAAAGTTAATGTC
>NEWO01000130.1:1630631-1646208 GCA_003013225.1 Phalaenopsis aphrodite | reverse complement strand
GCAATTCTGTAAGATCGTCTTCATTTCTACTTCACCGGTGACATCAATTGGGTGCCCAGTTTCAGCCTTCTGACTCAACTGCATTAATGCCAGATTGCAATTTCTCCTCGCCACGTCCTGTAAAACTCCCAGTCTTCGTAAGTCGTAACGTGCGCAGTTGTGCATTTAAATTCTGCTAACGGTCTGTAATTGAAAACGAATGGAAAAAAAGTCAACTGGTAACATGGTCAGCAAAAACAGGCAGATTGGTGTAAAAAGAATGTCCATGCCGACCAATGACACGCTATGGGCTCCAGCAAAGTCGTCCATGTTATTCTGAGTCACTACAATAAATAAGAGAGATACTTGTTCGGACTGTGCCGAGTTTGCACAACAGTTTTCACTTTTTTAAGATAGATAACACACCATCTAGTTCTCTTGTATGAGATATCTAACACTTAAAGTTTGTATTTTATATTTTTATCAACTAAAGTTTTCATATCATATAATAAAAATATTGAATCTAAATATGTCGTGTGGATCACACCAAATGTATAGAACATTGGACTTAAAAGAGGAACAAAAAGAGAGATTGAGAGAGGGATTAGGAACACACTAACATAAGTTCTTATATAGTAAATTCAGTAGTTATTTATTAAATAAATGATCCCATATTTATAGGTTCCATGAGTATTTAATATGGAATGACATGCTTGTTTTTGTTTTATTAGGGACATTACAAGTTATTACGACACCACATTTGTAACTAACTTCGACACCCTTTCATATCCATAGTTGTTGTTAGCACTGTTTCATATTCATAATTGTTTGAAGATGAGAATTTAATGACCCGTTAGTCTTGTTGCTCGGTCGGTTGAAAATCTTTGGTCAGTGACCATTCATTCGATTAGCTGAGGTCAATGATCGGTCCTCTAAATGAAATCACGGGCAGCGGCCCTCCTGGTGTAAGGATGAACTTAGACCATAAGGCATAGGATATATCATCGTAATTTGATGAGTAGTTCGCTTTAGAGAAGGGACCTTCTTAGAGTATTAATCTTGGATATTTAAAATCAATCTAGGGTACACTTAACAAAAGAAAAAAAGGGGCATTTACATACATATCACACAACTCTTATGTTCGTAGAGATCTAACTTTTCTTACTAGTGTTATTTTTGGAGAACATATTACATTACTTATAATGTTGATGGTAGATGGACAAACTGACATAGGAAGGAAAATATGATGCCAATGGGAAAAAAAAGGTAATGCAATATAAAATATATTGATAGAATATAAATAACTTCTACATTAATGGCTAATTAAAATAAATATATATAAATTCATGTTTTATTGTTGGATTTGAGGGATAGTTCATCATTACAAACATTAAGAATCCTCCACAGATTGAAGCAGAGATATTTTGCATGGCCAACTTGTCTAGTGGGCTATAAAAAGATTTTTTATTTTATTTTATTTTATAAACAAAAATATAACTAATTTTGTTTCAATTTTTTTTGTTTTTTTTATTTTTTTTTTAAATGAAATATTGATCGACATCTGCATATTTTGATTTATAATAAGATAAAATTTTTCACATAGTCCCTGGATTTTATCTTTATATGGCGAGTACAAGCCACCTAGTGAATCACACTGTCGTAATGCTTTAACAAGCTTTTCATCGAAAAAATGAAGAATAAATTTAAGATACAAAATAGTTTAATTTAAAGTAACTCGATTGTATTTTATAAAACCTAATGAAAAGCCCCATAAAAAAATTTAAAAAAATTATAAATTAATACATTAAGTTGAGTAACTTCTATAAAAATAATGACACCAATCACCTAAGTTGTCTATCATATATGATAAGAATGCTTATCAACAAAATAAAATTAAACATATCATAAGAATGTTTCAATTACTTTATTGAATTATTAGAAAAAAATATAACAAATAACTTGTTGCTAAGTTATTATATAAAATTTTTAAAAGTTGTGTTTAAATTATGTATGAATCAATAAAAATAGATTGTTGCATTAACAGCTTATATATATATATATATATATATATATATATATATATATATATATATATATATATATATATATATATATATATATATATATATATATATANTATATATATATAAGATTATAATAATAATATGATACAAATGAATTAATTAATTCTTTCCAAAATGAGATTGGAGAATTTTTTACTTTAGAAAATTCTTCCACATGAGGCCCACACATGCCCCTTTCTTTGATTTTGTGAAAAAAATTGTCTTGCCTAGAATATTTGGCCATTCCCACCTTAAAATAACTTTAGGATTCCAATTTTAACATAATAATTGAAGGATACCATATCTCAACTTCAAATAATTTTAGAAGCACTTAAAACAGCACGCCCCTTTTCACAAAGAGCTCTATGTCCTAAAACTCAAATAGCTAAAATACACCTCATGCTTAGGCCGACAGTAAGTGATTTGTCACTCGGGTAGTATTTCATGTGTCTGATTCAAAATAAATAACATGGCTACATTTTGAACAATGGTTTATAGAAAATTGAAATAATTTCCCAAAGAATTAATGGTGATTTGTGCATATTCAATTTTTCACCTTGCAAATTCATGCAAAATTTATGACATGCACCCTTTTCCCATGCGCATTTCTATAAATATTGTGCGATTATGGCGTAGAGAGGCGTGCGTACCGCATCCCTTGTTCTATAAAAGCTGCCCCAACTCTCTCCCCTCAGCCGGCAGCCTCATCCCTCTATCTCCAACAGCATTCTCTCTATCAATAGAGAAGATCGAGGATAGAACTGTAAATGGCAATTTCTTACAGTCTAATAATATACACATCCATCGTCTCTGTCCTTCTCTGCTATCTCCTAATTAGGAAACTCGGGAAGCAGAATGGGAAGCTGCGCCTGCCACCGGGCTCCATGGGCTTGCCCTACATCGGCGAGACCTTACAGCTTTACTCACAGGACCCGAACGTCTTCTTCGGTTCCAGGCTTAAAAGGTATGATCCATCCCCACATTAATGCATCGGTATCAGATTGACTCATATGATGGAATTCAGGTACGGCGAGATCTTTAAGACGCATGTATTGGGTTACCCGTGCGTGATGCTGGCGAGCCCGGAAGCGGCGAGGATGGTGCTTGTGAGCGAGGCACACCTCTTCAAGCCGACCTACCCGCGGAGCAAGGAGAGGATGATCGGCCCATGGGCGCTCTTCTTCCATCAGGATGAATACCATGCGCGCGTAAGGAAGCTTGTGCAGGCTTCGCTCGCCCCAGAGTCGCTCCGCAGTCTTGTTCATCAGATTGAAGCTGCAGCCACCGCCATGCTCCGCTCATGGGACGGCCGTGTCCTCAGTACCTTCCAAATTATGAAGCAGGTTGGCTGGCAGAGGCAGAGCCTTTTTTTTTTCTTTTTTTTTTCTTAATGAGGATACATAAGTTTATTAATTAGGAATTTTAAGGCCTGCTCGAATGAGTAATCGCAATAAAATACAGAATCTTTGGATATAGATTCGCATGCTGCCCAGCCAAAAATAAATTAAAATTTAAAATAAAAGAAAAATTTGCATGCATAACATTCAATTCTTATGCATTTACTTATCTCACTCCTAAATTTTAATTCTTATATGGCATGCACCATAATCTTTGCATGAAAAAGATCAATTACACTATTTTCACTATTTCATAAGAAAATGTGCTTCCGATGTAGAAATCAAAGTTTGTGTGTGAGATGGGTAAATGCATAAGAATTGGGGGCCATGTATGTAAATTTCCCAAAAAAAAAATTAAAGACTCTTGCATAATATAAAATATCAAAATTCTAGAAAAATATTAAGTGCTTTCTTAGTATATGTCGATAATGGTGGATAAAAAGATCAGATTATAATAATTTTGTCATGGTTTATCAATTATTATCTTTACATGCTTTCAAAATCTGTAATATCCAAAAAAAAAAAACTCAGCTAAAACTAATATGTCTCTGTTTAATATGACATAAAATGAAAGAAATATGTGTAGGAGTTGAATTGAAACTAATTTTCATCAATATTTTTGGTTAATTACAAATTAAGTAAAAATTTTTTATTTTAAATAATTAGTTGTTGTTTTGAGAAAATTAAAGGCATGTGACTTATAATACTTCTCTACAATTTTTCAATTTTTCACTAAAATTATACAATATATTAATCAATGAATATTATAAAACCAAATGCCACTCATTTAAAATGCATTTACATTCATTCTAATTCCACCGAAACCAAGCATAGTCTGTACTCTGCAGGACCATGCAAAAGACTCCATATAATGAGCAGCCGAGTTTGCTTATGCGAGGCGGGTGTTTTTATTTTATTTATTTTTAATTTTTTTTTTAATTTTGAAGAAAAAATGAAATTTGTAATAAGAAAACTGAGTCAAATCATGACAGCTGCTGGTTGGAGTACGAAGTAATGTAAAACCTCTGTTTTGTCCATATGCAGCTCTCCTTCGAAGTCGGCATTTTAGTCATCTTCGGCAGGCATTTGAGCGAGCAACGCAAGAATGAGCTAAAAAATAACTACTTCATCGTTGACAAGGGCTACAATTCTTTCCCCACAAACCTCCCCGGCACTCTTTACAGCAACGCCATTAAGGTTCGTGTAGGCGACACAGCAGCTAGCCCCATCCATCTTCACTCTTACAACAATTCTCCTAAATGTAACTTTATGTTATCCACGAATGAACAGGCGAGGAAGAGGCTTCGGCAAATACTGAACGATATCATGAAGGAAAGAAGAGAAAATGGGGCGATGGCAGAGAAGGATCTGCTGTCCTGTTTTGTGGAGTGGAGGGACGAGAGAGGAGAACAATTGACGGATGATCAGATCTCCGACAATCTCATCGGAGTGCTCTTTGCCGCGCAGGACACGACGGCTAGCGTTCTGACATGGATCGTTAAGTACCTCAACGACGAGCCTAAGATTCTTATGGGAGTGAAGGTAGCCATCAATTAAGGCGTCAATAACATGAGACATTGGAGTTGCTCAGCAGAGTTCTGACTATTATGTCATCACCTTAATTGCAGGGCGAACAGATGGCGATTTATGAATCGAATGGATGCGGAAGGCAGCCATTAACATGGACCCAGACCAGGAGCATGCCTCTAACTCATAGGGTAGGTGATAAATTGTTCTCTCCCCCGTAAGCAATTGCTCTGTTTTTGGCTGAAAGAATTGAAAGTGTAACTTCTCTTTCGGGGAGAAAACATTCCTTCCAGACACTATCGTATTTTTAGACAGTTAACCGCTGGTTGTTTGCCGTCCGGACATACAAACGTATGGATAGAATATTTTTTCCTGTTTAGAGCCAGCTTATTCATGATTTACCTTTCAAAGGTTGCTGTTTTTTTTATTTAAGTTTTTTCAAAAAAATTATGTGATCGAAAATTATTTTTAAAAATCAAATTGACTAATAAAAAATAAAAACTTTATTGTTTTGACTTTTTCAAAAAAAAAAAAACATAAAATATGTATTATATTCAAAACCGTTTTTTCAAAAAGAATAAATGTTTATTTAATTCAATTGTTTGATTGAAGAGAAATTAATATAAAAAAAACATTCTTAAAATGTTTTTTTTTTTTTTGAGTTGACGAGGAATTAAATTTTTTATTTTATTGGAGAAAAGGACATGTAATTCATGGGGATCTCCTCAAATTTTCTTACTCTGTACGATCACGAATGCCTTGAAAATTATCCATGAAAAATCTCATATAAAATTTTAATTTTTAACAAAATTTAATAACCCTTAAAATAAATACTTGAAATGAAATTCCACCGTAAAATAAATTTAGATTTCTTCTTGTACTCTTTTAAACCAAACAGAGCCAAAAGATAAAACGCTGATTATTTTTTTTTGTTCCGCGGCACATTTGCGCGCATTTGTGCGCCCTTCGACCGGCCTAACAATAATACGTACTTTTCTGCTGTATAGGTTATATTGGAGAGCTTAAGGATGGCAAGCATTATCTCCTTCACGTTTAGGGAGGCAGTGGCTGATGTGGAGTATAAAGGTAAATTAAATTGATCAGCTCCTATAAATAAGAGCTTATTTATATGTTGCCATATTTGTGGTGGTTCATGGGAACACTTGTATCAACCTTTTATGGCATAAGGATTTTATCTTGGCTTCGTGACAAAGTTAGGAATGTCATTTATACCATCAACATATTAGTTTTGGAAATTATTTGCAAATCTAAATTGTCAATGGCACTTCAATGCGTGATTAATAATAGCTTCTCCTATTTATTATATGTTGACCATATGTTGAAAAATTAGGTAGAGCATCGAACTTTAATATTTTTTGGGGCATTTACATACATACCATCCAATTCATATGTATTTACATATCTAATACCTAAAATTTATTTTTTTTACATTTATACCACCCAAGTCTTTCATATCACATAAAAATATCATCATTTTAACTTTTAAAAAGTAAAATACACGTTTTCAAACTTTGGTAAGATGTCGATGTAAAAATTGAAGTTTTGGTGTAAGATATATAAATTTATAAAAATTGAGTGGTATGTATGTAAATCTTCCATATTTTTTTGGTTAATATCTATTAAATTATGATAATTTGAATTGGATGCAGGGTACCTTATACCCAAGGGATGGAAGGTGATGCCTTTATTCAGGAATATCCATCACAATCCAGAATTTTACTCAGAACCAGAAAAATTTGTTCCTTCTAGATTTGAGGCAATTAATCCGACTTTCTAAGCATTTTTCTATTTCTCTTTGTTGATGTTAAAATTTATATTAAACTATTTCACTAAAGGCTACATAATAATAATTCTCAATTATTTTTTCCTCAACACAGGTCTCACCCAAACCCAACACCTTCATGCCATTCGGAAATGGTGTTCATTCTTGCCCTGGGAATGAGATCGCCAAGCTTGAAATGTTTGCCTTTGTCCATCATTTGGTGACTCAATACAGGTTAGCTTTAATTGAGGAACAAACTAAACATTACATTTTACTTGAAATTATGTAAATCCAATGATTCTCCTCTTTCTTTTCATTAATTCTGTAGAACTTAGGTTGAACTCTGAACTCAATCAATTTTGTCAAACTAAGCTCAAGCCAAGCTAGTTATGACTCATTAATGATCGACTATGGAATGTAAAACTTAGGGATGGTTAGTGAAACAACAAAAAATGAGGGATTTGACAAAATAATTGATCTATGCTTTTGCTGTCATTTTCCTATCATTGAGTTTTATTAAAATTAAGTTATTTTGTGCAGATTTGAGGTAGTGAGCTCTTACAGTGCAGTGGAATATAGGCCATTCCCTATTCCCAAGAATGGCCTCCTTGTTCGTCTTTGGCGTATAGAGACCGATAGTAGTGTGAACCACTAGCAAGACGGGTGCTCAAAAAATTGTCAAGGGTGAATGTGTCCAACAAAATTTGGGTGTCTTTGCCTCATTGTTTTCACTTAAAGAATGTTAAACTAATATTTGCATACCCCGGTTCTGTGAGTGGCTTGCCTCTTTGTTGTTTTCTTTTTTTTTTATTCTCTCTTTATTACAACAATTAAAGAGTTTTGAATCATCTACAATACTTTATGTAACCTTCTATCGTCATATTATTGGGTACAAAATGTGGAATGCCAACAGAAGAGTATTGTCAAACCCATCAATGTGGTAATTTTTCATTCAACTTAAGATGCTCTAATTCATCTCTCTTATTCGGGGCTCCCCAATTAAATTGGTTGAACTCACTAATTCTAATAGCACAAAAAAAAATTATTACTAAATATTAAAATAATTTTAATTGCAATAGTTAATTTATTTTGGTATCTTAAGGAGCATATCATCTCTTTTGTATTCTTATAATTGCATTCTAGAACTAATGTCACTAGAGCGAGCTTGTTGTCTTCACTATGAATAATGATCCAATATTTTAAAAGGGTACTTGAAATGAACAAGTAATAAAGATTTTTTTTAATATAGTAAAACAAGAAAGAAAAATTTGTTGTCATAACCCAATCATAGCAATTCATGGTCATTTTTAAAATTTAAATGTCTCAACACAATACAAGAGATTCAAATGTCTTGAAGATCTCACTTGGTGTTAACAAAAAGAGATCAAATGTGTTTCTATAAATGTAGACAACCAAAAAAATATAATATAGCCCGTAGGCATAAACCAAAATAATGTAGAATATATATCTTAAATATGCCTTGAACATCTGTGAAAATGAGTCGTCGTTGTCCATTGCTAGAATGAAATATAGAGTAAGGAGATTTTTTTATTTGAGATAACTCCATAATCAAGAAAACACAATGTTTGAAAGATAGAGAGATAGGAAATTAAAATTAGAGTGATGCTGTCATTTATCAAGTGAGTACATGAAGCAGTTTATGTACATATTTTTCAGCTTTAAAGCCTACATCAGTAATGGAGAGAGAATGAGGGTAGAAATCCACTATACTAAAGAAATTATCTATTAGATAGAGAATATTCATATTAAGCCATGAAGTAGTGTTGAGAGTGAAAGATATGACTCAAGCTATCGAAGTCACCATTTGAAAATTATGAATGCATTTGGCCGTCATTAGGCTGCAGGTTGTTTGCTTAATTTGACCAAAATTAAATCAATCAAAGATAAAGAGATTCGTTACCTTGTTTAAGTAATTAAGTGACCCATGACGATGTAAAAAGAACCCTACTACAAGACACCAACCCGTTCTGCTTGACGCTCTTAAACATTTGAATTCAAAAGCCATTTGAATGAATGTAAAATAAATATAATATATTTGAAAAATAAAAGTGAAGAATTTATTTGGGTTTGACTTTAAGGAAAATAAAATGCAATTGAATTTTTCAACATTTTTCTAGCTAGTACTATAATTCAATTTTGGTATATTAGATGAGTGATTTGGCCAAATTTTGAATACAAGATAAGTTGCTCTTGTTGCTACCATCTATAGTTGGTCACAACTCGTCACCGATTGATCCTCAGTAGTCGCTGCAGCACTAGTGGTGTGATACTGATAGCCACCACTATCAAAGCCAGTTAATACCAACATCCACCACTATCAAAGCTACCAACTATCAACATCCATCACTTTCACAGTTAGAATATTAAACAAAGGATCTATTTGGGGCACCTTTAGTTATTTGAAGTAGTACCTGTGCAACAACTATGGAGGAAGCTGTTGCTAGGAATCTTTTGTTGATAAAGTTGTGTGTAGTGCAATTGTACATCAACTGTGTTGCAGTTGTTCTTGAAATAAAGAAAGCATTTGATATAGGCAACTTAACTATTTCAGATTAACTCAGATAATAACAAAAAGTAATTTAAGACATTCTCAAACAGTCATAAGTCCAAAATATTACATAAAAAAGTATACATCGCTTAGCAATAAGTAACCAAAACAAATTAAAGTTACAATACCAAAATAAATATTGCAAATGGAAATGACTCGCAAAAATTACAACATAGGGGCCAACACCCATGTATCTGTAAAACAAAGCATGTAGTCGAGGGGCCAAAGTAACCAAATAGGCTTCATAAAGTATGAATTACTCAAATTAGCTTTACCTTGAACTTGGGACATATGCTATTTGTTGCAAAACTTATATGAGAAAAACCATTTTGCATTTATTAAATGCTAAAATTTACAAAATTAATGCCTATCTAGGAGAATATGAGACATGTAAGAAATATGAAATCTACCATTCAAGTAAAACCAACATATTCAAAAAATTTTAGGGCTGCACACACACACACAAATATATATATATATATATATATATATATATATATATATATATATATATATATATATATATATATATATATATATATATATATATATAATCCTTTTGAGAAGTGATGTTTCGTAAAATTTATGAGTGCATACAACCCGCAAAGGATCTTGTGTCGTAGAGAGAAAATGAGAGTGAGAGAAAGAGATCCCCCCTCTCATTTTTTCCTTCCCTTTTATACACAAGGGAGAAAGAAAATAAAATAATCGATGTGAATCATCTGATATTGTATGACGACCTTAAGTGTTGTCTTGATGAAAAGACTGCAATGTGGGTGTCATCAGGTGTTGCCGGTATGATGCACATTCCTAATACATGAGAAAAATATTGAGTCTCAAATGTTAGACGATGTCTTTAATAAAAGATTGAAAGATGTTCTCACTATCAATGATGTCCTTCTCCGATAGTTGTCCTCACACGGGTGGGCCAACTATTCTTTTGAGAGGAGTAAATATGATTCGATCTACAAGTAGGCTCGATTCGACTATTTTGGCAAATGGAGTTGATTCAACCACTTTGATAGCTGGGCTCAAGTTAGTCATTTTGGTTGTTGGGCTTGTTTCAACAACTTCGATAGGTGAGCTCGATTTAGCAACTTTATTAGGTGGGCAATGTTCAGCCACTTTGACAGGTGGGCTCAATTTAGTCACTGCGTCGGGTGAGCTTAATTTAGATACTTCGACATGTGAGCTTGATTCAAATAAGCAAAAAATTTAAAGAAGCGGTAGAGAGCATAGATATTGATCTCTTGAGTGAGATAATTGATGAAGAGATAGAGTTTCTCAGAAAGAATGCTACCTGGAGGTTGGTGAAGCTTCATCCAAAAATGAAATTGATTGGGTGTAAATGGGTGTACACAAAGAGAGAAGGATCTCATGAAACTGAAATGAGCAATAAGGATAAGTTCATGGAAAAAGATTTTACACAATAAGAAAGAAGTTACTATGATGAGTTGTTCTCCCCAGTGGTCAAGCATCTCTCGATTTGTGCTCTTCTAGCACTTGTAGCACAATGCAATTTGATTTTGGAAAAAATTTATGTAAAGAATGTGTTCCTACACATGGAATTGTGAGAGAAGTCTATATCTTGTACTTACTTGGATATGGATATGGGCTGAAGCAGTCACCACAACATCGATATAAGAAGTTTGATCAATTCCTAATGGGTGCACTAGAAACTAATATGATCATTGTGCACATTTTAAAAAGTTGGTCAATGGTGAGTTCATCTACTTCTACATGTTGATTGCATCTGTCTATTATACTGAGATTGATAGGATGAAGAAGCAAGTATCCAGGCATTTTGAGATAGAGGTTGGGTGAAGCTCATAGAATTCTTAGTATAGAAATTCTCAAGGACAACACAATTAGAAATATTTTACAATCACATGGAGCATTTGTTTGAAATGTGTGCTGAAAAAGTTTGGGGTTGTTGATTCGAGCAAGGCGACGACTCTACCATTGCATCTCATTGTTAGTTGACTTCAAATCTGTATTCTAGAGATGATCAGAAGATGAAAGATATGTGATCAGTTCCTTATGCTGGTAAAGTGAGTAGTTTTACAAATGTCATGATTTGTGTTAGACCAGGCATTACACAAGCAGTTGGTGCTTTGAACAAGTTCATGCATGATCGAGAAGAAGTCTTTGGCAAGTTGTGAAGAGTATTATAGGGTATTTGAATGATACAATTAATTTTGGCTTGGTGTTTGAATGATAGTCATTTATTGCTGATTTATGTGTAGGCTATATTGATTCAAAATATGTGGGTGATAAGGATATACATTGGTCTTCAACTGATTATTTATTCACTTTGATAGGAGTTTCAATCAGTTAGAGTTCACTTTTTAGTCTATTGTTGTTTTATCTACTACAGAGACTACCTACATGGTAGTTATATAGGCGATGAAGCAATGTGGATGTAGGGCCTATTGATAACTTAGTAGTTGATTAAGAGTCTCTAACGATGTTCTGTGAGAGTTTTAGTGTGATATTATTGACCACAAATCCAGTTTATCATGTCGGTACTTATTTGATGACATAATATTTTGTTGAAGAAGAATCTAGTGAACATGCTCACAAAGTACTATAAGTTCAGAATATATTATTGGAGTTTGGTGAACATTGAAGCACATGATTGATTGTCTATTCATACATTTTGAAAAACTACATGAAGCATGATTCATTCAGAAGAGGGTATGTATGTTACAATCTTGATACAGTAGGTTTGGTATTGTAACTCATTTTGGTCATCTCTCACATATTTTGAAATAAGAGATAAAGAGGAGATTGTTATGAAAAGTATTAAATCTAATGATTCTATGTTAGGAAATGTATATATTAGAAATATTAATATTAGGTAGCCTAATTATAGATATCTCATGCATGATCTTTTCTATATCATGAAGATTGATATTAAGTAATCTAATTAGAGGAGATCTAATTCCATGATCTTTTTTGTATTGTAAATATTTCAATTTTATATGTCCTAATCATCTTTTATTTATAAAAGTGATTATAGCTGATTTTTTGTGTGAAGTTGTACTCCTGTTTATAAACTTTTATTTTTCAGCTCTTCTTGCCTGTTCTAACCCCTCCCCTCAGAAAGAGGTGGACGTGGAAGAAGGTTGATTTGCACTGAATCAAAAAAATCACATCATATTTAATTATTTATTTGCTTTATTTTATTTTTACATTATTTTGTGCAGTAAAAGAAGGTAACTTCACATCTTCCCTTCCACCAGAATCCCCTGTCCCATCATTAAATATGCAGCTCGAAGTTAAATTCATTAATCGGTAGGATTTAGTAAAATATCAAATTTCCGGATGAAACTCGTAAAATCCGAGTTTATCGCAGCCGCAACTTTATTTAGCTCTAAAAGATCGTCCAGCCAGATTTAGCTGAAAGCATGGCCTAAAAAGCGCACGAAACATATGTACGAATAGGCTAACGGCGCTTGGCATCCCAAGCACTAACTAATATAAGTCTTTAAATTTCGAACGCTTTCTGACGGCAGGGTACAAGGTGAAATAATGTTCTATTTGTTTATACCAAGAAAATGATGCGCTTAGTGGATAAACCAGCCAAAAAAGGTTAATAAAATTTAGTTTGCTAACTCATACACACCTATTTTGATGGAAGAAATCCCTCCCTCAGGCGTTGCACGGCAGCTGGAATGCAACATCTCTTCGCTTGCTAAAACATTTTTGCTCCCTATTAGCTATTGACAGATGGTTGCTACAAGTGACATATATATATAATCCGCATTTATACATAAATAAATTGTATACAAATATTGTGTTTGAAAATTTATATTGTACTTATGGCAATGTAAATCAATAATTTTTTTTCAACTTTATAGTATGCTAAAGTCTTATTGAATTGAAAAATCTTTAAGTTGTGCCTAACTTTTTATTTTAAAAAGATTATAATCTTGTCGTTCTAGAAAACACTCAAAATAATTCATACTTTTTTGAAACATTTAGTGTTCATTGAGTAGAATTTGTTTCTCTCTAACTTAACTAAATAATTGTAAAATTTAATAAAATGTGATTCCTATCTATTGCTTGTTTGATGGAGCACAAACAAGATGTTGTTTTTAATTAAAAATTGAATGATCAAAATATAAGTGAAGGAATATAATCATCTTACCTTGCATTGCTGCATATTATAAAATTTCATAACAATAATAAAAATTTGAAGGTAAATTGTAGGGCGAAAGCCTTTTTTTTAATTTGCAAAATTAAAATCAAGTAAATAAAGTGGCAGAATCAAGATTTAACTAAAAGAGGTGAAATACAATATCTTAAATGTTGGCCAAAAAAGCTTTCAAATATTACATTACTCATATAGGTTATTAATGTCATTTAGGAATTAATTTATTTCATTCATTTAAGTTATTTTGGTGTTTGGTATAAAGCAAAATAATTGCAAGCTTAAAAGAATTGCTTATACAGTTCATGGAATTTACCATGCCTAGATATTTTTATGTTTTCTGCCTCTGAAAATAGCCCAAATCATTAACATGTGCTCTTTTGTTATTCATGCTCATAAGGATTTAGCTTTGTATAAACTCCCGCCGCAGCCGCCTGCCGATTCCTACTTCATATTTAAATACTTTTAAAATTTATCACAATAAATACAATGCATTTGATTTGTATACAGTCAAATAGTCTCTGTAGTTTAAAAAGATTGTAGCTTAAATAAACTAAAATTTCTTCTTGTTCATATTTTTTAAACTATATGTTTCTTGAGACAAATAGTATAAAGGTTAGACAATAATTGAGCCTTTAAAATTCAACGTAGTTTATAGGTAGATAATAGAAATTTGATTAATTTCAATTGTGAAGCTAAGAGCCCCCAACGACAAGCTTTGTGAGGAGTCTATGATGACTGCATATGTGAAACGTGTGTGCATTCTTCAGTAACTCGTAAGATTGGAATTACTCATGTATTCCAACAATCAACAGTTAAAGGAGAAATTGGAGGAGGGGGCAAATCGACATCAATGACAAGAGCCATTCCTTCCCTCTGAAGGGTGTCGCTCTCCATCCGATCCATGAACCCTCGTCCCTCATTTGAAATCGGAATCGATCTCAACATAGATAGGGTGAGAGTCGCGACTCGCCTCAGCTTGCTCCTGCAAAGGTATGATTGAGGCCTCCCACGTCACCGCCAGAACTACTCCGGCCAACGAGCACACTGATGAGCCTTTGGACTCAAGAAGTTAAGTCGATCGAGAAGAATCTACCTTGCTCCCTTCTGAAGAACCTAACAAATTACACAAAGGTCACCAAAATGCTTTTCGCACACAAACTGATAAGAAGATAACACCAACCTTCATCATCCTCCTCGACCGACCTGATCGAGTCGGACAGACCTCGACCTCTACTGAGTAAGAGAGGAATGCCTCTTCCCCGAGGCCTTTTCAAAGCAACCCTCTCTCCAACAGCTTTTTTCTGAGTAACATCCCTATTGTCAACTGATTTCCACAAATCCTTTGTCACGACATCGACAACATCTAGACAAATCTTGTGTTTGATCACTTTGGGTCAAGATACTGAAATAAAGAGAGGCATTGACCCTCAATTAGTGCTTTATGATCCCTAACATGCCCTGACAAGGTCTTCACTTTCTTCACCTAACACTCAACAAAAGAAGTGCAGATCCCCCATTCGTTTGCACACAAGGCGACCTTGAACTTCATCTCCAACCCTCCACCTTGTTTTCAAGCCCCAAAAGTTGAATCTTAGTACTAGCGGCAAACTGAATACATCCATCAAGACCAATCCGGAAGAATTTTCATCCTCCGACTAAAAAGCACATAAGTCATGATGGTCCCGATCGATTTGGGAAGGATCTGAACAGGGATGATAACATAACGATTAAAGATTGACCACAACTCTCAACAAAATGGCAGCGAAAACCCATCTTAAAATGATCTTTAAAAAAGATGAGGTCAAGAGAGAAATCAATGGTAGTTCATTTGTTGTTAGCGATCGATTGCAGGAGAATCATAGGATTCAAAACATAATGATCCTTAATCTCTTCTACATCCACAACGTATAGAACAAAAACCTCTGTAGCAGGAATCAAATTAAACGATTCTTGGGAGTATTTCTGAACCATGGAGTCTATGATACTATGTTGGAAAGAAGAAAAGAGAATAGCAAAGATCGGAGAAGGGAAAAAGACATCGTAACCAAGGAAAGAAAAAAAATGAAGAAAGAAATCAAACATATGCCCTCAGCAATTGCA
>NEWO01000130.1:1620329-1630381 GCA_003013225.1 Phalaenopsis aphrodite | reverse complement strand
TCCCTTTAGAAAACTACAAGTTCCTCATGCAGTCAACAACTTCCCTCTTCACCTGATAGACTCTCTCAACAACCTCTGTAATTCTTCTATCACCATCTCATCGAGGATACCCCAAAAAATGAACAAAACACTCCTCCATCTCAGCAAGGTGGCGAAGTATGACGTCAAAAGGCACACGACATCCGCCTCCCTAGGTAACCTCCTCCCCCCTCGCAGTACTAGAACAAACTTGACCGCCTTCACCCTAGCCTCCAACACCTTGAACTCCAACATCCTGACCTTCAACACTCTGATCCTCGACATGTCGCTCAGCACCTTGCTCCAGTGCGTTCAGTTTTGCCATATCCGCTCTCCTCGTGACAACCTATTCTGCATTCACTCCCTCGAGTGCAACCTGGTCCACAACTGCCCAGTCATTCTCAGGACCAACATCACTATCTACCAATATAGAATTGACAGTCAGGGCTTGAGCTGTTGCATCGAGAAAAAACATGCAAACGGTAGATAAAGCTACATACCAAGAATCCACCCCATTCAGTTGTGGTGTAAGAAAAAATGGCCTCAGCAAATTACCCTTGTCTTCCACCTTCAGAAGAATGACCGCTCTTAGTCGATCGAATCCATGTCGACATGTCGCTCAACTCCTTGCTCCAGTGCGTTCAGTTTTGCCATATCCGCTCTCCCTGCGACAACCTTTTCCGCATTAACTCCCTCGATCACAATCTGATCCACAACCGCCCAGTCATTCTCAGGACCAGCATCACTATCTACCGATATATAACTGACAGTCAGGGCTTGAGTTGTTGCTCCGGGAAAAAATATGCAAACGGTAGATCAAGCTACATACCAAGAATCTACCCCCATTCAGTGTGGTGTAAGAAAAAATGGCTTCAACGACTTACCCTTGTCTTCCACCTTCAAAAGAATGACCGCACTTAGTCGATTGAAGCCATGTCTCGACCTAAGCCACTGCGTCCTTAGGACCTCTCTGGGAACCGCGACCCCGCAATCACCTAGACAAATAATATCTCTCTTGCAACAAGAACACTCACCTCTGACAAGTGTCCCATAGGATGATCGTCGGGACGACCTCTAGCCTGACTCTAGCATGTCCTGCAACCCTCTCCTAGAGTGAGCCCGCAAGGAAACCGAAAGAACCATATCAGATCTCACGATTGTCGGCTCCTGGCTTGGGCATAACTCTCTTTCTACTCACCCCTTATGCGGATACCTCACTCACCGGCTTACGCTTCACGTCCAACTTACGAGCTTGTGCCCACATATCACTCATGGCTTTAAGAGGGACACTCTTATCGGAAGGCGAAACTCCTTTGCTAGACATCACAAAAATCACTAAAAAAGAAGAGCACAAGACAAAAAAGTAAGAAGAAACAAAGGCGGTGCAAATCTCCCTTGCCCCAAAACCTATTTATAATAGCCCGGGCATGGAAATCTAGAGAAGTGCATTATTGCGCAATAATGTAATTTAATTATTTCATATATGTTAAAAAGATTCTTTTATATTTGTGTGTTGTACAACTTATGAGAAACAAGAGTATCAGGGAATTGAATATGTACATATAAAAATATGTCATCATTAATCTCAAGACAACTAAACGATTCAGAAAAAAATTGCATACGATCGAACAGTTCCTTCGACGATCGTTTTTTAGTTGAATATTGACAAGAGAAGCGTTTTGTTCAAACGATCGATGAAAGGCACCGGAAGAAGCTTCTGCAGGGCGGTAAAAAACTGCTAGGATGATCGGTAATTAGCACTCTTTCAGACTACATATCGATCGAGTCAAGGCTTACCAGACGATAGACAACTCTCATCGATTGAATTAGTCTCCAATTTTATTATATGCGAATAACGCTGTGATTACTAATAAATCGTCCTGAAAAGTTAATGATGAGTGGGCTAACTTATATTTATGTAGTGTTGTATTATATGCTTATAAAAATGGGTCCAAGTCATGAATAAAGAACACACCCTTTATTTTTCCATAGTGCTCTCTCTCTCTCTCTCTCTCTCTCTCTCTCTCTCTCTCTCTCTCTATCTCCCCCTAATCACTAACTAGCATAATGTTTCTATTCATTTGGTGTGTTTTCCCAATACTTTTGGATTCAATAATAAGTATAAATAACAAATTAACTTTAGGTATTAGAGATATAAATATATAAAATTTATGTGCTGCGAGTATAAAGTTCTCTAAAAAGATACCCACCTTGAAAGCTAGATCCTTTGTAGTGGCCGCGAACTCGTATCTTTGTTCACGTGGATTCCATATAGCAGATATTAGGCTGGGATGGCGACCATAATGTGTGCAGCGAGCACATAATAATTTGGTAGCCGAGAAGTGACATTTTCAATACTGCCACGTCCACTAGACAGGACTAACTTTAATCATCAAAGAACGTAAATTAAGACTCAATTATTCGGGATCTACTTTATTAATTTTATTTTTAAAATTATATGTGGGGACCTAAACATCATTGTTTGCACAACATATATAAGTAATGTTGTCGTTAGTTTTTATTTTTATTTTTTTTAATTCATCTTTGAATAATATTTAATAAAGTTAAGATAAATTCAAAAGTTAGAACTTATTCTCATATGAAAAGTGATTAAGTAATTTTGATTCTAAAGTTTTGAAAATAATTAGATTAGTATATCTTATTTATTGTTTTATCATGATAATATGAATGTAATATATGAAAAATCAATTAAAATTTATACTATACTTATTTTAAATATAATATTTTTTTAGACTAATTAATAGAAAAACGGTTTAATATATCGCCCAATATTTTCCACTTGTTTCTTTTGGTGAATATGGAATTCTTTTAGGATGTAGGGTCCCGTATTGTATGTGGGTTATACACAAATCATACTAACATTGATGAGAAGTGGGAGAAAGAGAGATAGGGCAGAGGAGCCCGTGGGAAAAGATTCAGGATGTTAGATCCTTTTAAGATATAATCTCATATTTTTCGTGACTAATGTCTAAATCCTACTAACATTGAGGAGAAGAAGGAAAGAGAGAGAAAGAGGAGGAGGAGCTTTATGTCATGTCATGTCATGCAACATTATGTTCTATCATTTTATGTAGTTGTATGAAATGAATTCAATTGGTAAAATAACCCATAATATTTAGTTGTTAAGGTTAATTGTCTAACCATAATAACCGTGATGGAGCTATAACAAATGTAATTGGCTATAGAAGTCGTGATTGACCAGACAAGTCATAGTTGATGGCTATGATAGTTATAATAGAGTTATCAAAGCAATAGTTGGGGATTATGATAGTTGTAGTTCACTAAAGAAGCCATAGTTTTATGAGGCTATAATTGTCCTAGTATGGTAATTAAAGCAGTTGGTGGTGGTCGGAAATAGCTGGTGGTCGACAACGATTTTTAGTGGTCGAATGACGACCTTTAATGGCCGGTAGCAAATTTTAGTGATTGGCTATGATTCCAGGGGACATGCAATAAATGTCGAAACTATAAGAGTTACTTTAAGTAGTCGGCTCACTACTTTCTTAGCATATTTATCATTTTTTAGATGTGCATTATGATAAATTTGAACAATTTTTCAAAACACTCCATCGAACAATCCACATTAATTTTCTTGAGATGTAGTTTTGTAAACCTTTGGGTGTCTTAACAATATCAAAATTAAATGAAATTAGGCTCGTTGGATTCATCTCTTCAAGCCACTCGATTTGATTATACACATGCCAAATTTTGAACTCCTTTAGTTTTCCAATTGATTCATCAATTCCTTTGAGTATATTTTAACTCTTTGATTTGTGCTTTTATTATGAGTCTGATTGGGTCACTTTTAGCATCATTGGCTTCTTCTTGCTGGGACAGTTAGTTTTGACTATAAACATACTAAAATCTGGGCTTGAATGGTCTTGAATTTGAATTTGAAATGTTTTTAATTCAGAATACATCGAGATTCATGTTTGATGGAAAAAAAAGTTGTTGAAGCCACATCATATGTAATGCTTTCAATTTGAGTGTATGTATTAAATATTAAGTGCTAGCTATTCTCCCCTAAGGTTAAACTTAATAACAGAATTGAATGTGCACTCTAAGAAAATCCTTATAATTTGGGATAATACTTACTTCTCTAAAATTAATCAAGCAAAGTGATCTTTGACTATTTATATGAGATCGTTTTAATCATCGAGTTTATAAAAATGTGAAATTGGTTCCTGTACTAAATAAATTTGGGCTCGAACAATCCTTCATAGGAATTATTTTAGACCAAAAAAAAAAAAAATCAAATACCTAATTTCGCATTTCTATAAAATTTGGGAGTAAAATCTCATATAAATAGTTGGAGACATTTCTTATTGAAAAAAAATAAAGACACCGCTCAGTTTTATCAAAAGAATAAAAATACAATAAAAGATAATACAACACAACTCCTTCCAACACCAAACAAAAGGACAAACATTAAACAAAAGAAACCAGCAAAAATGACACCCAAAACAAAATTGAGGGCCACCGATTCACATCTAAACAAATATCAACAATTCCGAATGAGAACCAAAAGAACAATCTCCAACACTAACTATTAACAGCCTTCCATCAAAGCCATCAGCTTTCAGCTAGAACATAACTGAATCCATCAAATCAACCTCCAGAGAACAAGATAACAGTTGGAGACCATTCTGGCAGTTTAATCCAAATTACTTGGATCTCTTAAATTTGCATGCAAAGCCAAGAGATCATAGCATTTTGTTAAAGCGTTCATCCCATCCTTCCAATTTTTTTGGAAAGGAATCACCAGTATTTCTGATTCACTTCAGAACTTTTAGGTGCAATACTTCTGTTTTTTTCGTTCATTAGTAGATGCAGCAAAATGCCTTAGCTTTCATCTTCCCTCACTCTAGGCACGGCTCCGAATTTCTCCACCAGAATCTCGACTACAACGGCCACAATATCGTCGCAGGGAACAGCTTTCTTGTACGGCTCCCCGAGGTGCGAATCGCTACCAACTCTCCCACCTAAATATACATCTACTCCCTCACAAACCTTCCCCTCGGCATTGCGTGTCAAGCAGCCCATAAACCCTATGTCTGCAACCTGAACCTGGCCGCAGCTGTTTGGGCAACCGGTCCAGTGCATCCTCACCGGCCGCGCCGTCGCTACACGCCTATCTACCTCTTCCGTCACCCGCAGCGCCCTCGCTTTCGTCTCAATGATCGCCTGCCCGCAGAACTGGCTCCCTGTGCACGCCACAAGCCCGTTCATCAGAAGCGATGGCTCCGGCATGAACCGCTCCTTAAGCAGCGGTTCCCCAAGCAGCGCGCTCAATTTCGAGTTCTCCACGTTCGGGATGATGACGTTCTGCTCTACGGTCAGCCGGAGCTCGCCGGAGCCGTACGCGTCCGCGATTCTTGCCAGTTCGAACATGTCCTCTGCCTGCACGCGGCCTACAGGCACGTGTAGACCGACGAAGGACAACCCCGGCTGCTTCTGCGGGTGTACGCCGAGGTAATCCCTTCGCTCCCATTGCCTCATCACCAACTCCTCCGGCGACGCTCTCTCCAACTTCCCCATCGGCATTCTCTTCTCGACCTCCGAGCGGAATGTCTCTATACCCTGTCCAACGTGAGTTATTAGTCAGCTCTCATGCGCGAAACCTGCTTGACGAAATGCCAAGCACAAAAATGCATGTCTTACGAGTTCGTCGATGAGCCACATCATGCGGGTTTTCTGCCGGTTACCGCGGGAGCCCAGATCACGATAGGACTCGAGAACGGCCTTGCAGAGTGGAACGACATCGTCTGCGGGGATCCAGGCGTCAAGGGGGACAGCCTCTGCGCAGCGCTTGGGGCTAAAGAAACCGCCAACAAGAAGGTTGAAGCCGAAGCTTCCGTTCTTTTCCGCCGGCATGTAGGCGAGGTCGTTGATGTGCGGATGTTCGTACAGATCATGGGAACCCACAACGCAGACATTCCATTTCCTTGGCCTGCAGCAACCAAATTAACCCATCAGCTATTCGATGGGGAAACAGAGATTGGCGGTAGGGGGAATGGGAGAGAAGTTTACAGATTAGTGAGGGAAAGATTGCCCTTGGAATTGGAGGTGACGAAGGAGGAGAGGAGGGAAGTGTAGGGGCGAGTGTCGAGGATCTCGAAGGGGTCGATGCCGGCGAGGGGATTGCCGACGGGGTTGCGAACGTTGTCCATGCCGCTCTGAAGGCTGGTGAGGCCGACGGCGGTTAGGCCGTTGAGGATGGAGGGGACGTCGGGGAGCTGAACGCCGCGGATCTGCCAGTTTTGGCGGGTGGTCACGTCGGCGCAGCCCTCCCGCCCGTACCTCTCTATCACGCTAGCTAGGTATCGGGTCTGCTCGCTTGTCGTTATGCCGTTTGGTAGTTTCAGCCTCATCATGAACCGTCCATCTGATCATATGAAAATTAATTTTTTTAAACATGAACCGGAAATTAATTACAAAATTCTAATATTTTTTTTTAATTATTTACGTATCATCCAAATATTAAAAATGATTATTAATCATCTAAATTTTATAAATAATATTTTATTCATTCAAAACTTTCACTCAAAATCTTTATTACTAAGTAAAAGATTCTGGCCCAAATTAAAAAAAAATAATTAAATTTTACATTTAAAATTTAAATAATTAATATATTATATTCAATATTTTGAATTGCTAATATTTAATTTTTTTTTAAACTTATTTATGAATCAAAGTTAATCGGCCCTAGTAGAAATAAAAAAATTTCTTTCTATCTTTATTTTTATAATTAAAAAAATCGGATATTAAACATTAAATATATTTCATTAAAAATAGTTTTTACATCTTTATATTTTTGTCAAATAATTTTTTGTATTTATTTATATGATAATTTATTCTCTAAAGCTGCATTAAAAATTACTAACTCAGCTAAAGCAGTATATATTTTTGCGTATATTTTGATGTGCTGTTTATAACATATTGATGATGTCAATTTAAGTAAAATAATAATAATTTACGATTAAAACCAATCTTGACAGAAACTTTCAAAATGAACATCGAAGCCGAGTTCTAAATGTGATATGTTTCATGTAAAAAAAATGATAATTAAAACCAAATTTTAATGCATATAAGAAAATCCGTTGTCTATAATGAAAATAAGAAGTGCTTCACTTAATTAAAATTTTCACTCATCATAACCAATTGCATGACTGAAATATTTTACCCAATACTATTTAAATGCAAACTTTATCCTTTTTTGGAACTTTGACATTTTGTTTTTACAACTTTAAAATTTTTATTTTCATTTTTTTTTAATTTTATCTTGTCGTTCTCTTGGAGTATAATTAATATAACTATTTATATTATTTTAAGGTTATCCCTAAAACACAAGGCCACGCTTCAAAGCTTATCCCCAAGATTAGATTGAACATGATGTGTCTGCATGCCATTGACATGCCAATGCAACGCGTAATATTTGCCCCCGAGAGAGAGAGTCGTACAGTGATGCTTGCGACGGTGAAAAAGGCCAAGCCACTTGAGTCGGACATCGATATCATCCTTGCCGGACTTGGACGCCTCCATCTCCTCGAGCGGCGTCGCCGCAACCTTCTGAATTCCGTCCTCAAAAACAAGACTCATGGGATCCTTTTCCAGCTTCACTTTCTCTTGCGAATTTATCCCAGCCCGGAACTTCTCCTTAAGCACCCAGTAACCCCCCTCCTTCTCCTCAACTCTCGCCTCCAGCCTCTCTGCATCCGCCCTCACCTTCACCTCCTCCTGCGCCGTAAAACTAGCTGCCACCTTCCTAACTGCCTGTCTTGCCGGCCGAAGTGGCGGCGGAGTGAGGAACTGTTGCAGGGAAGTTGAGAATGGTGTCATATTGGAAGTGTGAGTGGTGCTGAGGACGTGCTATTCCTTTAATCTTCATTTGTAGAGGTTGTGGCCACTTGCTGGCTTTCAAAGGCCAGCGTCCTTCCAGTTTACGAGAGGCTACAAATACCAAATATTGACCCTTTCGCGACCGTCGTTTACATTACACAAGTTCTCAACGGGCCCGTGGGGATTAATTAATAAATTTTATTTTGTGAAAGGATAAATTATTTTGTTTGCTGTTCTTTGGAGAAAGGAGAGGCCGTTTTAGACTGATCAGGCGAGGAATATGATAATAAGAGAGAGTGTGCACTATTTGAAGAAAATTGAAAAGGAAGATTTACATGCATAAAACTCGATTAATATATATTTAATTATCGAACAACTAAGTTTTTTTATTTAACATGTCATTTTATCTGAATATATATATATATATATTACTTTTTAAAAATTAAAAATTGAGATCCTTTAATATGATATGAAAGGTTTTGATGATTTAAATGTAAAAAGTAAAGTTTGAATGCCAGGTGCATAAATATATATGAAGTAGGTATCCATGTAAAAGCCAAATAATAATAATAATATGAATAGTTAATGTTCTGAAATTTGATGTTATCATTTGAAAATTAAGCTTCTCTTCTCATTTCCCTTTATTTAGTGTAAGCTTATTAGTTTTTATTTTGTTCTTTTTCTGGCAAATAAGAGTCTATTTGGGACAGCTACAGCTTATCCAGATAAGCACCTTATCCTTATAATATGTTGATCAGCAGCTTATCCTGATAAACTGATTGACTGTTTGATTTATGCGTTTCGAAAACAACTGATTCTGGATAAATGACCATTATGCCCTTGTTCTGGATAAACTGTTTAATCGTTTAGTTTGTGCGTTTACCAAAAGACTAATTTGTAGTTTTTTCTAAATAAATGATTAATCTGGCACGCATCAATTTTACTGCTCACAACAAAACTGTAATTTCCACATATTACAAATTTTAGATGCAATAAAACCCCTTCATAACAGTACAAAAAATGACATACACCTCACATAATAGTGAGTATCATGAAACTTAAAAGAAAAAAAAATATGTTAAAATTACAATAAAAAAAATGACAATATTCATTTTAGAATGTAGAAGCATGTCACGAGGAACATTGTCCAGTTGGGACACCGTAGAGCCCCGAGCAACCTTTTTCGGATGGGAAACGGTCTAACCATATGCGACGTTCTCCAGTTGTGATACCGTCGAACTCCGAGCAATGTTGTCTGGTTAGGATAACAAAAAATCGAACGTACGATTTGCCCACCTGAAGAACTTGCAATCCTACTGTCTGTGTATCCACAGCGAGCACCTGTAGAACTGTCGCTCGTAGCTATGTTGTTGGTCTGACGTGAGTAATAAGGACGACAGTCTGAAGCGGCATAACATTCGCCCGGGCTTTCCTGAAAACCTGGAGCTCATCTTACTGCAATTATTCATGAAAAATCGATCAGTCAGAAAATCTTAACAATAGATCACATAAATAAATATAAGAAGTATAAATAAATAAACTCCAATGCCAGCTTATTCAAATAACATTACTGAACAATTGTTTTCAACATTGGCTCAGAACAAGAAAATAGAACTTAAAGCATGATCAAATCCAGAACATTACCCCCATAAAAGATTTAAATGACAATATCCATAAAAGATAAGCATATCATTCAACAACACAACAAATTTATTCATCCTTCACAGAATATCACAAACAATCATCATTCTCCACCGTAATTTGCAAGTATAAATAGATTGAGTAAATTTCATAATAACACTTGATAAATATTACCCCACATTCTGAGTATCTTCCTGATAGTTAGAGAGCATTTTCCATAACGGGTACCATATCCATCTATTTCCCAACATGTGGCTCATTAAAGCAGTGGTTGCTGTTAAAAGATATGGGCTATCCAAGCTGCTTAACCATCATGATAGTGAGGTCAAATCTGTGAAGCACCATAACACGATTGCCCTCTAAGAGGGACAACAATAATATATTTACAGAAAGAGCTAGGAACGGTCAACATAGAAGCAATCTAGTGAGGATTACAAATCAAGCAGTTACAAAAGAGAAAGAAGAAGAATGGCCATATATATATATATATATATATATATATATATATATATATATATATATATATATATATA
>NEWO01000130.1:1608815-1619649 GCA_003013225.1 Phalaenopsis aphrodite | reverse complement strand
GATTATGCAATATGCACTTTTTAGAAAGTTTTTCTATTTTTAAAAAAGATAATTACTTAAACTAAAAATGATTTTTGTAGGAATTTAAAATTTAAATATTTTTGGTATTTTTTATATTTTAACGAAACAGTAAAAACTGAAAAGATAATTAAAGTTTTTGTAGAAGAAAAGCATTTAATATGAAAATATCTTTCTTCTTATCATGAATCAGCAATAAGCAAAGGAATTATGTTGTGGAAGTATGTAAATTAGGTTGTGTCAAATAAGAGCAATAATATTCTTTTTCTTTACTAGAGATGCTATAAAAAATATTAGCTAATTTAAAGTTTGAGTAGACCTAAAGACCGGCTAGACAAAGAAGATACTAGCTCTCACTCTAGAGTTCCATCGATTCCCTCCACCTAGGGGCTGACATTCTCGTATCAGAACCTAAAACAATAAACCAAGTTGGGGGCTTTAACATGTCACTATAAAGTCCTCTAACTCTACACCTATCAATGAATATTTCCCTATTTATTTACATTCAATCATATAAACTACATTCTTATTTATACAACCTCATGTGATTCTTTCCAATTGTTGACTGAGACAATACCAGTCTGATTCTTACATGTTCTCACAACAAAATTTAATATCTGGATTGACCAAATCAATAAGTAAATGAAGTGTGTGGATTTAAATCTTCACAACTTCTTCCAACATTAAAGATCAATACTCTCCACAACTTCCATCCAAAACTTAATTATTTACCATTTTAAGAAAAAAAAATAAAGAAAACTACTCAGAATCCATGAAGAAAACAAAACTACACTTTAGTTTAAAAGAAGAAATCATTGTCAAACCAACAAGTCTCAATTGAAATCAAAAGTTGTTTAAAACAAAAAGATAAAAACTTATCTCAAGTCATCCACCAAACTCTTGAAGTTTCTTTGAATCTCTTCTCATTTACAATCACTAAAAACAAAATAACAAAAAGTATAAAGTAAATAAAAAGTGGTTCCTGAAAATCTCTCCGAACTAACTACCCAGAAAAGAACTTTCAAAACTTGTCAATATTTTGAGGACTCTTTTCTAAGTTCTCTCTTCTTTCTTTCATAGTTTTCCAAAAGGTGTCTTGATTCGATGTATTTGCCCACGAGATGCATCCTTTAATAATATTTTTTGTCCATGGTGGTTACAACCACCTATTAAGCCAATGGGTGCCTCAAAAACCTCTTTGAAATTCGTGAAAACTGATTTTACTTTTCTAGTAACTGCCACTGGCGCGTAAGCGCGGGGTCTCAGTGCTTAGGCGCGGTCTTCTTTGTTTAACCGGCGCTTAACTGGATCTGGCGCTTAGGTATCAAAACTCTTTTACACAATTTTTCACATTTTTGCTCTAAATTTGATCTTTTTCACTCCTTTAAGCATTTTTTTTAACCTTTACTTGTATCTGTAAGAAAAACGTAAAAATATCTTTCATTAAAGCTCAATATATCAAAAACAAGTATAAAAATGTGTCTAAAAACACTATATATTTTAGATGTATCACTAGACCACTCACGCAGTCACACTTAGGAAATAAACAGAGAATAAGTTAAATATAATGAAATTAATTTAAAAAAAATTGAAGGGGATAACTCCCTACATCAAATAAATCTACCCCATTTCCAATCCATGAAATGATGGAAATTAAAAATTATAGATTTAGTCGTAGAGGCTTTACCCCAACGTTTAAACATAGACACATCTTTTGTAGAAACATCAAAGGAGGTTGAACCCATGCTGACTTGTGGCGACAACCCCCTTGAACATTATGTTCAATTTATCTTCCAAGTTCAGTTCAATCCACACACGTTAAATTTTTTTTGCAGTAGGTACTGCCTGCGACGTGGACGTGGAGGGGGGAGAGGGTGGGGGAAGGGAGCATATTAGACAAAAAAGAAATATAAATGATAATTAACTGAAGAGTTTGGAGGTATACAATTATTACCTCTAACTTCTTATTCCACAATTCTTCTGAAGCATCCACGATATGCTTGATAGAATCCCAACCTAATCCGGTGGATTCTCTTTTCAGTTCCTTCCATAACTTCCATACTTTATGATACACAAAAATAATATATTGTTTTAAGTACCATTTTTATGCTTATTTTTTGTGATATTGCACTTTAAAGAATGATATTTTTGTGTTTTTGTTGCAAGTGTGCCATTTGGAAGCATTTAGAGCAAAAATGACAAAAGAAGCACAATTTGGAGCAAAAACAACCAATTTTGGGGTTTGGCGCATGATGCGCCAAAATCAAGAGCGCTGACGCATGATGTTTCAAGTGCAATTTTTTCAAATTAAGGCAGTTTGAGACGAATTTTGAGTGAATTTTTAAAGGGATACATGTTCTAAACACCCCATGGAGTGATTCAATGCATCTAGACACTTTGGAAGGTTCTAATTTGAAGGGATTTGATTCTTGGATCAAAGCGACACATCTTTTGAATTTAAAGGTTTGACTTTTGAATTTTCGAGGGAAATTGAAACTCTTTTTAAAGGAGACAGCTCAAAATAAAATAGAGTTGGAGAAGAATTTCTAGGGGTTGGAAAAAGAAAAAGACAAAAAAAGAGAGGTGGCGTGAGAACCAAGAGAGAGAGATAGAGAGAGAAAGCTATGGACTTGGAGATTTTCTTCTAGAGTTGTAACATGAGAGGGAAGCTGAGAGATTTTTTCTTCATTACACTTCTAAGAGAAAATTGAGAGTGTTTGTAAGGAGAGAAAGACTTGGAGAGAACTTATAGGGATTTTCTTGGGAAGGACAGTGAGATAAGTTGTAATTTTCATTTCTTTTATTTGTAAACTTGTTTTTATATATGAAGTCCGTGTTTTATCGTATCCTTCTCATGAATTCAAAGTATTCTTCTTTATCCTTCTCCCTAGTATGAAGAAATGGTTTTGTGAAGAATTGATTTTGTTTTCTATTGTTTTAAATGTCAATAATTTGTGATGATTTGATCTCTGATCTTCATTTATTTTTCGATCTGTCCAATTGAATAATTAAAATGTATTGAAAAACATATGTTCTAAAAATGAGATATGATTTCTACAACAAAGGGAGAATCACATTTGATTTCATGGGAGAGTATGTCATCCATGAGATTGGGTGCAAATAAATAGGATATATACTTCGTTAGATGTAGAATTGGAAGATTTTAAGGTGACATATTAGAATCCTCAATTTGGTTCAGTTGATTAGAACATAATGAGAGCATGTTAGCCCTCAAGTGAGGGAGTAGTGGGAGCTCTAGAGTGACAACTGGTAACCTCATAGCCTAACCACATAATTAGGGACCAAACTTTGGATTAGTCAATGTTCTTTATAACGCTCGGAAGAGGGTAGAGAATATGATTGCTCCTATTTGACAAAAAATAAATTTTAAATATATTTTTCAAATGATTTCAATTTCTGCATAAGCCATATTTTCATTATAAAGGGGAAAAGTGTTTTCTCATACTTGAACTTTTTGTCAATAAAAATATTTGTTTTATTTCAACAATTTTACTTTTGAAATCTTAGCATCTAGTTCAACTTAACTGTTGTAGTCGTACATCTACATATTTAGTAGCATTTCACTTGAGTAATTTAACTTCAAATATGAAATCAAAAATATGAGGGCAGATACAAAAATATGAGGGCAGCATGGATAGAATATGAGGGCAGATACAAAAATATCATCAAATATGATGAAATAAAAAATAATTGTCTACAACAATGATGAGCTACCTCAAAAGATAGAATTGCTCCATGAAAGTGCGCAGACAGTTAAACATTTGTGTTAAGTATTAAGAAAAAGGGGAACATTTACATACATAATACAATTCTTGTGTATTGACATATCCCACACCTAAATATTCATATTAATATAACAAAAAAAATAGCACTATTACTATTTTTTAAAAAGTGAAATGCACCTTGTCATGCATAGGTTTAAAACCAAAGTGCTGCACATGTAAATATAAAAGTTCAGGTGTGAGCTATGTAAATGGATATAAATTATGTGCAATGTATGTAAATTTCTCCTAGAAAAATCAACTGGCATTTCTTATAAGTTGTGGTCAGTAATTAATCGAAAAATAACAAGACAAAAACCAATGTAAGGTTTAACAATATAACTTCACAAGATATTTTGATTTCATCCCTTAAAAAATCCCCCAAAATGCACCTTAAAAAATCTTGATATATTCTCCTAATGTCGGTTTGAACCTAATAAACACAAAAATCACAAAATTTAAGAATTTTAAATTAATAAATTATTTATTGTAATTAAAATTTTAATTAATCAAAGAGACCTTAAATCAATCGTAATTCACAAGCTTCAATTCAAATGGCCAATGTTGGATACCATTTCCATAATTTTAAGAAAATTTTCAAATTTTGTAAAATTAAATAGTTTTATTTCTTTCATTGATTTATTTAATTAAGAAAATTGTAAAAAATTCAAACTAATCTTAAATTCTTACTAAAATTGCCCTTAGCGGTCCAGTACTTTGGGAACAAATTTTATAAACTTTGGAGGTTATGTGATATAAAAACTAAACATAACTAAATCCACCCTCCAATGGGAATCACTTGGAGCTCAATCTACATAAATATCAATATGCACTAATCACAATTCGCAATAAATTAAGCTATGCCTGTAAAAATAAAAGTAAACAAATAATATATATGTTAATAATTAAGAATGATTAAGGTATGAAAGTTGACATTTTCTTTGAAAATCCCTTCTCTCTAACCCTTGCCCTTTAGCCGTGTAAGTTTAGGTCAGGAAGGAAGAACCAGCATTGGAAAAATTATTCCATCAGGATATCGGACGTAAAATATGCATTCGGAGTCAAATGGGCATGTGCCACATGACAAAAGGGCCCCATCACTCTGTAAAACTTACCCAATTAGTGCATTACAGTGGGGTCAACGTACCACGTGACAAATATCCACTGGACTCCGAACTCAAATTTACGTCTGATGTCCTGATAGAAAAATCTCTCGGTGCATAGGGACTTATCGTCGCATATCTATTCTGAAATACCTTTAGGGTTACTAGGTGATTTTGATGGTGTTCTAGTGGCCAAAAGTTAAACAAATATAGCGTATTTTTTCTTATATTATTTTTTTTTGCTAATTTTAATGGCATTCTCTGGCTTAGCTGTAAAATATTTATCACCAATATCTTAAGAATATAAGATTCTACAAAAAAATTCTGACAATATTTAACTATGTTGTGAAATTTTATGCAAATATTATGAATTTATGATGTTTAATAACTTGAAATGACATATTATACAGAAATAATATGGAAATAACGATGGATTCAAAGTTTTTGTGACTGCATCGTCTAAACTAGAACATGAGAAGAACATGGTCGTGTGCGTGAGGACACGTGCGTGTGTGTGAGAGCGAGTCATATTACAAATTTGAGAATGATTTCTAATGATACACTTCTAACATTTGACTCTCAATTTATGGATTTTAGGGTGCCTTCGGTAGGAGGGATTATTGCGTGCGGACACCGCATGCATCTCTGCATGCGGTGTTCGATCTTGGCCGTAGATCACCGTGATCTACGGCCAAGATCGAACACCGCATGTAGAGATGCATGCGATGTCCGCACGCAATAATCCCTCCTTCCGTAGTAGTGCATTACTCTCTATTTGCTACTTCCCTGTTGTAAATATTTTTGATATTAATGAGGGAAAATTCTTCTCTTTTAGATGAAGGGCATATAAAAATTCCAAAAATAAAATACATCATATTTTACCTTCAAATAATTTTACAAAAGAACAGAACTCAAATCCTCTGTTTTGCTTTCTACTTCTTTACCAAATTGCAGCCTAGCGTCCCTCCTTCTCTTCCCCCTCCTCCTCCTCCCCACCTTCACCCTTTCTCCTCCCGGCACAGCCACCGCTGCCGACGCCAGCCTCTCATCCACAACCTTCTTCTCGCTCAACCCTGTTTCAATTTCGCCGCCATCATCAAAGATCCAACCGATCATCGCCTTTATATCATTCATAGGCAAGAAACCACTCCCCTGCACCATTCCAGAAAAAACATCCAAGCAGCCTTCGTATGTGCTCCCCAACATGTCCAGCACAGCCTCCTTTATCTGCTCTCTCAAATCTGCATCCTGAATCCCAAACCCCTTCCGATGCCGCCTCAAATTGTCCTTCATAGCCCATGTAAAAGTCCCCACATCCCCCTTCTCCAACATCCTCACCATTGGCTCCCACGCCTCCGACTGGTAAGCATACGCCGCCGCCTCCACCGCCCCCTTGTACTTCCTCCTCATGTTCTCCTCCCCGATGAGTATCGCCAACTCAGACCCCCGTGTCTTTATATATATGTACCAATTCGTGTTCATGGCGAACACATGCGCCGCTATTCTATCTTCAAACTTCTCCCAAATTGCCTCCACGTTACGCTGCAGTGCATCGAGGACTTTCTTGAAGCATTCTTTAAAATCCTGTTCCTGGTAGAGTTGAGCCATCGACCGCTCGTACCGGTCAGCCGCCACGCACTTGAGGAAATTGACGCCACAGATGACGACGTCTGGGACCGATGCATCGGTAGGTGGCGGGAAATCGTTTTGGATGGCATCAATGCGGAGGCTCAGTTCTGAGAATGCGCGGAAGGCGGAACCGACAATGAGCTTCTCCAACTCGCGGGCTCGGGATGCGATTTTGGGAACGCAGTCGTCGAATACGGCAGAGAGCGCTGATCGGAGGCGGAATGCGGTGTCTGCCATTTTGAGGAGACTGATGAGCGGCTCGTTGGGAAAGAAGGCAACTTGCTCGCCGATGCGGAATAAGACGAGCATGATGCGGTGGGAGATCTTGGCGAAGCACTCTGACCAGATGGTTTCGTCCATAGCGGAGGAGAAGACTGTGCGGCAGAGGTGCTTCTCGGCGGGGAGGAGAGAAGTGACGGCGATGCGGATGTGGCTGACCCATAGGGAGATTGCGGGATCGACTGACTCGCAATTGCGGCGGACGTCCTTCGATTTGTATTTGTTGATGCTGTTCTGGTTTAGTTGGCTTAATGCTTTGGTAGCCTGACGGCGTCTGGCCTGAAATATTTGAAATCGACGTGAACAAAGGGCTGGATATATAACAGAATATTTTTAGTGGTCATTTACATATATACTGTGCCATACCACGCAATTCCTTGAGATTTGAATAGATTTGAAGGGATGTTTGATATGTTACTCAATCATTGTACGACGCTTCGTTCCTCGAATCCGCCCTAGAAATCCTTTATGCTTTCAAGTTTCCATATCTGAGCTTTCGCTTTCCATGCTTCTTTCGTTTAATTTTCCGGTTGCTCCACCCTCTTCGACTCAATTAAGGGCACTGGTCCCTCGTTCTTGTTGGAGAATGACGTGAAGAAGTTGCAGATGGGGTATGTCATGCACGATAGTGTCACCCTCTGGAGATTGCTTGAATCTGCTCGGGAGACGGATTTTTTGGGTGCTGATCTAATTTTTTATCACAACCAATTCAAGTATGGTATCTGGTTGCCTCTATGTGATGAGCTTTGTAGCATTTTCAACTCGTATGGGGTTATTCCAGCTCAAGTTGTGATAATGACATTCGTTCTTTATCTGTTGGCCAGTGCACATTTCGTGGCATATCAACCTCTTTAAGTATTTTTCTCGTTAAAGGTAGACAAGGAGGGGTTCACCGTGTTTTCGGCGAGAAAAGAGCTTCACCCCAGAGGAGTGGAGAATAAAATAACAAAAAAGTTCTTGTTTGGTTCCTGTTCTTACGCTTGGGGGATTAGGCACAAGTTGGTAAAACGCTCTCGGTCCAAGCCAAAGTCTCTTCTAGAGATCATGAAAGTCGTCAGGGAGATGTTAACCGACCGTCATATGTCGGTCCCACAATATACGACGGTTACTCGTGGGTTGGCGAGTGGTATGACAGAGGTGATGTGGTGTGACTCACATATGAAAGAGGAAGTCTAAGCGAGGGAAGAGAAGATGAAGCTAGCTATTAAGCGCCGGAAGCGGAAGCGCACCTTGAAGTTAGGTAATTTTGTAAGGGATGAGGATGCACCCCCTCGCAGTGTGCCCTTGAGATACCTTATCTTTGTGTCTGCTAATAGCGTTGTTGTTCACAACCAAGTTACTGGCAAGGTCACTGCTATTCCTCGAAAACATTATTCTCATTTTGTTAATGCAGAGGAAGGAGATGAGAGGGTTTCTTTTTCCAAGAAAGTCCCGGATGAAACTGTTGTCGTCGACCTTTCCTCTTTGAGAGTTTGTGCTCCGTCGGACGACTTTTGGCGTGTTAGTATTACATTGAACTCGCGAGCTGAGGCTCCATGCTTCATCACTTTGTCCAAGCCAGTCAAACCCCGGCTCAGCCAGTTCCACTTCGGGAGCATCAACATCTGCTTATGGTAATCATGCCTTGTCCTCCCCTAAGAGGGTAGGTTTACGTCGGCGCTGGAAGGAGCCAGTAAAGGATCTAAAGATACCACGTGTTCCTCCCTTGAAGAAGAGCAAGGAAGATTTTGAGTGGGAGCCCGTAAGTAGGAGTGTTGCACCGATCAAAACGTTAGGCATTTTCGCTGAGTTCCAAGTGAATACTTCTCGATGCTCCCAAAGCGTCTGTACCATTTGTTTTTGAGTCCTGTGTCAAAAATTTCATTGAGCAAAAAAATCTAACCAGATTCTCTATCAAACATTGGCATTTGGAGGACGACCTCACTGGTCTCAAAAACCCCCTCTCTCTGAATCTGGATGTCGAGCAATTCACGGTCAATGTTTGAAACTGCTCTCAAATAGCAATTTCTAGACTGTTCAAAGTTTCCCCGGATCATAATTACTTCCCTGTCGCCTAGAAACTTTACGGTTACGTGATAGGTGGAAGTTACCGCCTTGTAGCTGTTCACGAGTGGGTACCAAAGATAGCATTGTAGGTCGGCGGTGACTCTACCACGAGAAAATCCTTCGTGCTATTATACTGCTTTCCTGGCTCTCCCCTAGAGATGACGAGAGCAGCAATGCTTAGCGCCTCCTTCCTTTCTCCAGAGAATCCTGACAATGGGTCGGCCGGTGTTGTTAACCAATTGACTTTCAGATTGATCTTATCAAATACTGACTTGAATAGGATTTCACTGAACCTCTTGTATCAATGAGAATACAACCCACATGGTAGATTTTTATCAGTGCTGTGACGAGGATCGCCTCATTGTAAGGTCCCCTCTTTGTTGAAAGATCTACATCTGTAAAGGCAATGGGTAAGTGGTTACATGTGTACGGATGACAGAGCATGCCTCTCCCTAACATCGTCTCTTTAGACCAAAGGGTCGAGATCTTCCCCAGAAGATGGCAGGAATTATTCTTTCTACTTAGACCTTGTTCGCTGACAGGCCTGTTGGAGGGATCCCCTGCTGGCGTTTTGGTCTGTCGTTGTGTATGTGCGCCGATCGCTACAAATTCTTTAAGCTTTCCAACGTGAATGAGTTCCTCAACTAGGTTCTGGAGGTGACGACACTCCTCTGTCTCATGTTCGCGACCACGATGGCACTAACAGTACATTTTCTGATCTCGTAGGGCAGGTGGTGCCTTTAGTGGTGGGGCCTTTTTAAAGTAGTCATTGTTTTGGATGGTCTGAACTATTTCGACCATCAACATGTTGATGGGTGCAAAACTTTGCATTTCCTTATAAACTTGCGGTTGCTCGTAATATTGAGCCAACCGTAGATCGGAGTGCTGCTTTCAATCATGGTTGTCTCGATCGTTTCTCTGTTAATCTTGAGATTTATAGTTTTTTTTTTTTATTGACCGACGAACGATTATCTTTTGACCTCTGTTGTTCGCCCTGTTCTTTGCGCTTCCTTGACGGGTGGTTGGATGATTCTGGGTTAGCCTTCGGGGTGTTGTGGAGGTCTTCTTTGGTAAGTATGTATTTGTTCGCCATCTCCAATACTTTAGTGAAAATATTAAGTTGAAATAAATTTAGGTCATACCTGAATCGCGTGCTTCAGACTCCACGATTTAAGGCTATTCCAGCTATTTTCGGCTTCAAATTTCTAACTTCTAGCATCTCATTCTGGAAGTGGGTGATGTAGGCTCGAGGACTCATTTTCTCCCTGCTTGAGGACAAGCAGGGCGTTCGAGTCTTTCCTTGGCTTTTGCAAGTTTGAGAAGTGTGAAACGAAGAGTCTCTTAAACTCTTAGTAACTTGGGATGGTGTTGGTCGGTATACCGTTGAACCATCGAAGGGCCGACTCTTTCAAGGTGGTTTAGAAGAGGCAACACATTATTAAGTCATCAATCTAGAGCAAGACCGACAGATGATTCAAAAGACATGATGTTGTCGATTGACTCAGTCCTCCATTTGTAAAAATCCAGACGAAGAATCCTTAGCTTGGGGTAGATATCACCTCTTTGATTTGGCAACTAAAGGCCCCCTCCTGCAAGTGGCCAACCATGCACTCACATGCGTTCTTCCCATTGCCTGTTTGCCCGCACCCAGGCGGCTATGCAGGTGTGTTGGGACATGCCTTGTCCCTCTATCTGTCGGGACAAAAAAATAAATATTCATTTATTTCTTTGAAATATTTTTATTAGATTTTTTGCATAGTTATATGAGCATTATTTTGCAGTTTCTCTGAGAAATTTTGTTGGTTGATTTGTTTGCACTTGTCTCCTTCTTAGAGTAGAGTAACATTTTGAGGGGAGAATATTGAGTACTACTTATTTTTTTGTATAAATAAAATTGCATATACTTTGTGCAAAATTGAAATTTACAAGATATAAAAGTTAGTAGCATCTTTACCTATCATGATAAACTAATAGAAG
>NEWO01000130.1:1586432-1605377 GCA_003013225.1 Phalaenopsis aphrodite | reverse complement strand
TATATATATTAGATAGGAATTATAATGGTATGTATGTAAATCTTCCAAAAATATGTATCTAAAATATATATCTAGAGAGCGACTTTATTTAATTTAGAGTTGTCAGCTATCACCTTGACGAAAATGTCGATGCATGTGTCAATGCAGCCATTGGAAGCAAGAATTTCCGTCAGCCGGCGCAGGACATCTCTCTCCTCCGCTGAACCCAATGTCCGCCACTCACAACCGTCCATTTCCCCCTCCAGCCGATCCTCGCCGTCCGTCTTCCACTCAATGCAAGCCATCTCCTCAACGTCCGCATGCCGGAGCCGCCGTAGCATCTTTCTATATTCGTCCAGAAGCCTGAGCAACGCCTCCGTAATTGCGCACTTGTACTTCATCCTCGTCCGATCCACCGTCCTCGTGCACCACATGAACTCCACAGCTCCGTACTCGGCTTTTGCGATGTGCTCCGAGGCACTGAAATCAACAAGGCTGCCCTCGAGGCGCTCAGCAAGGTCGGTGCGTCCGTGTAGGGCTTTTGAGGCGAAGGCCTGTGAGTGAGGCCGGGTCGCTGGGCCGGAAATGGCGGCGAGAGATCTGCGCCTGAGTAGAAGGCGGCGTTCGGTGTCGGCGATGTCGCGTTCTGCGGCGATGGAGGAGAGGAGTACGGCGGAGATGGCAGCGTGAGAGGAGCGGAGCATGGAGATTACCGCCTCGTTGTTACCGCGGTTTTGGTCAATGGGATAGTCCATTTTCGTTGGATTGCAAGCGGGAAATTCGGGGAGAGGATATTTAATTGATGGCTTTCTGACAATGGGTCTGTCACTAAAAAAATGCTGCATCATTTCGTATGGACAGTTCACAGTTTTTTTCTTTTTAACGGGGCCCACCAAAATATAATTGGCAGTCGAGATCGGAAATCACGTCAATATGGATGCATGTGCAGCCAGAAATTATTACATATCTCTATCTATAGTCAGAATTATTTCAATTTTTTTAAAATAAGAAAAAAAATTAGATGGAGCCCACCGAAATACATCATCAGAATAGGACACCACAAGTGCGTGCGGTGTCTCATCCATATGGAATAATTTTTCCAGTATTAAACAATTTTCATAAATGCGTCTCATAGATTGGCCATACATAATTTTTATGTTCGTAGATACAAAATATTTTTTATATGACATTGTTCCATACGTAATTTTGTACGTCGAGACTATAAACACAATATTTTTCCTACGTCATTGTCACGGTCATAAGAGACTATTGGAGGAGTGAGAAAAATATTGTGGACTGGTAGTATTAATGTGATAATGATAATATTGAAGTGATATTGACGTGATAACAACTCAATAGCATAATGTCACCACACACATATTGCTCAGAAAAATGGGGAGCAACGACTCAATTTCTTATAATTTAAAAGAAAATTACTTACATATTAATACAATAATCTAAGTTGGATGTAAATACATTTTGTAATATAATTCATTAAATAAAATATCATATAAAATCAAGAGAATAAAAGTTTTACATAATTATATAAGTTAATATAAGTGAAGACAAAAAAGTTGGAGATTGAATGAGCTTTAAACAAATAAATTGTAAAATTTTAAGTGGGGTATCAATGTTGTGCGTAATTTAATTTGGATGAGCTTTAATAAATGCTCCGAATACACTAAAAATTATTTAAATTATATACCACAATGAATCATAATTATTAGACATAGCACAAATAATGATCCCCAACTCCATTAATACCCTGCTATAACCAAATGGCAATAGGCACACCCATTACAGGTCATTGTAACAACTCTAAAAGATTCCACATAGGCTTTATATACACTCTAAAAATAAAGAGAATATTATGTCTGGTCGTCTGCATGTACAGAGAACCAATCGTCGGGCGTCACCTCAGCTTGTATGATGCGCTAATGCCCTACAGCTGGTCGTCCGCATGTGCGGACCACAAACACAATATTTTTTCGTACATGTGGTAGTATAAGTAATAAAAAAGGGTGAGATATTCTTGGCATTACCTGGAAGTGTTGGAGTAATGAAAATGTTCTTTACTTTATACTTATGTATTAGAGCTTTCCTAGGGGAAGAGAAACTTGTGTTCGTCTCACATAAGCACTAGGATCATTTCTTTCGGAGCCCTCCCCATCCTCTCTTCGAAAGTGGAAGAATCTACAACGTGTCAATCTCAAACCCTTCTCATATCTACACAATTCATCAATATACCCTTCACTTAAACTCACCACTTAAATTCCTCACTTCCCTCCTAAAACAATTCTCCCAAAATCTTCTAATTACTCCTACAAAGTATCATGTATGGCGTGCACATTTACTGAACATATTTAGTCAAAGGATTTTGTCAGCTTCTTAGATGGCGACATTAGTTGTCCTCCTCAGTTCTCATTGATCAGTATCTTTTGGCATTACTATACTCTACAATATCACATATTGTTCCTTGTATCATTAATCTTCATACCACACTTAAGATTTGAGCTATTATAGAGTGTCGTTTAAAACCTACAAATCAGTCGGAGTGATTCAACTGAAAAAAAAAATAGCATAATATATCAATGAAGGATCAAATGATTGAGCAATATCTGATAGGAATTTAGATACTTGTAAATCAAATTACTGCTATTGGATCCAAGGCAGACCAAGAAGATGTCACCCTCTAAATACTCGATGGATTACCTCCACTTACAATGCATTTAAAACAATTATTAGAACATCAATACAACCCATTGCCTTGGATGATCTCTATTATCTACTCTCTAGTGAAGAGATAAACATCAACAATGAGAATGTAATGTCTATTGATATAACTAAAATACCCATGTTGCTAAATACATACAGAGGACACAACACAAAACCACAAGAGGAAGGGGCTGAAGTCAATTAACAATTTCAAAAGGAAGTTACTCCAATGCTTCATGAAGAGGAAGAACATCAACGAGATCCAATATAACAAGCCAAATATGTTATAAAATAGGTCATTTTGCATTTATCTTTTGGCATCAGATGAATCTTGAATATACACCATCAATTCCACATCAAGCTCTCAATGCCACTCCAAGGAATGGATTCTAGACTTCAGTGCAACCTCACATTTCACGACCGACTTAAGCCAACTCCAATCAGCTATCACGGAAATGAATAAGTAATGGTGGGCAACAGACAAACAATTCCAATTCAGTACTAAGGTGACGGTCTTCTTCCCAATTTCAATCATATGCTCAAACTCTACCAAATTTATAACACGCCTCTTCTTTCCATAATCTTTTCTATATCCAAAAACTAACCAAAGACAACAATGTCACAATATCATTCGATCCTCATAGTTTTGTCATTTTGAATCCTCAAACTCAACAAATACTTCTCAAGGGTCCCAGTTCTAGAGGACTTTACTCCATTCCAACATCTACTTATCTGCCACAAGCATTTACTACATCTCTTTCCAAAATACAACAAGCTGAATTTGGCATCGACGCTTGGGACATCCACACTCTGACATCATAGCTACCATATCCAAACATCACATTCTACTCATACCTTCTTGCTCAACCTCATGTACCACTTGCAATCTTACCAAGAGCCACAAACAGTGATTTGTATCTAGTATAGGACAATAATACAAACGTCTAAAACTTATTCATAGTAATGTATGAGGTCCCTCCCCAATTACTTCTTATCAAGGCTATAAATGTTATATTTCTTTATTGATGAGTTTTCTAAATTATGTTGGGTGTTTTCTATGTGTGCAAGATCTGAAACCACAAACATGTCTAAGAATTTCAATAAATCATTCCAACACCAATTCAATGCTAAAATTAAATTTGTGATATGATGATGGCAAAGAATATAATAATAACACCTTAAATATCTTCTTCAATGACCTTGGCATTCTACACCAATATTCTTGTCCCTACACCCCAGAACAAAACTACTTTGTTGAAAGAAAGCATTGACACTTCAATGAAACCACTCAAGCCTTACTACATTTAGCACACATCCCTTCAAGTTTTGGATTGACAACCTCCAAACTATCGCACACCTCATTAGTTAGATGCCTACAAGAACAACTTCTCACCATATGAACATCTTCACCAATCTTCTCCATCCTACACTCATCTTCGGGTATTTAGATGAGCCTACTACCCTTAGCAAAGACCTCGAACATCTCACAACTTTAAACCAAGAGCCATTTAATACCTTAATGCATTTTCCTCTGTTATTCTTTACAACATAAGGGTTATGAATGCTTTAATCCTTCTACCAACCAAGTTATAGTGTCCCATAATGTCGTCTTTGATGAACATATTTTTCACTTCAATCCTCATCTACAACACCTCCAATTCTTCATCAACCTTCCACCTCTCTAATTCCATTATTTCTATTAACACCCACTACCAATCTATCTCCTATGCTTCCACCTTCCCCTTGTAATCCATCTATGATATCCTCTACATCTCCACTTACCAATCCCACCACTTCTCCATTACATGTATCGCCCAACCAACTGACTCCACCTATAGTCCAACCACCTTTACACCACATGAAAACTTGCTCAAAGATAAGAATCCTCAAGCCAATTGGAAAACAGATCTCTTACATCACATTCAATCTATACTTGATCCTACCTCATACATTTAGGCATACAGACACTCCCATTGGCAGAAGACCATGCAAGAGGAAATTGATGCTCTTCAAAGACAAGGAACATGGATACTAGTTCCTCCCCCATCAAATAAAACAAATTTAGGTTCATAGTGGGCATACATCACCAAACTTTTTTTCTTTCAAGGTGCCCTCTCACCACTACTCGACCCCACCCACACCCTCTTGCGCCCCACTTGTGGTCCTTCCCCTTTCCCCATTACGTAGAGAGGAAAAAGAATATAAAACTCATAGATTGTACTACCCTTATTCCGTCTATGATGTCTCAATAAGAAAACGATGATGGATTTCAAATGGTTCATAAATGAGTATGTACGTATATCTGCTCATTAATGATGATTTTCACTTCGACAGTTGGTAAATCCTTTGGGATAACTGTTGAAAGGCTAGCATATCACTTTGCTAGACAGTTTTAGCATACCTACTAGGTAGAAAAAATGGTTGGGCCACATTTGATGATGGTGAGTGAACCATGCGGTCCTTCAGAGAGGTACAATAGCTACGGCAAGGGCTAGGAAGTCCATTAATCTTGTCGTTGGCTCGTAATGGATAATTATTCATATACAATATCTAGCACATCAATTTTAAAAATTATAGTGAAATAAAATAAAAAATTACATTTCGAATATTTATTCTTCACAAAAACTAAAAAATTAAGGATTAGAATTCTCTAGTTTAAACATGTTTCAATATTCATTGATCTTAACACTAGAGTATTTGCATTTGTACGACCTCATTTTTTGTACTTTTAATTTTATTCTTAATTTTTTTTCCTCGAGTCTTTTTGAAAGAGATTATTGGGGTGAGCTTGAACGTAAGTAAGGCAAGAATCTTCTCAACATTAAAATAAGTTGTATATATGATTTTTTATTGGCAAGTATTTAAAGTGTAATTTGGATATGAATATTCAAAATACCGAAAGATCGCATGAATGAACAAAAAGTATCATTTCAATCATCTCCATCCGTTCATGTTTTATTACACCATCAACGATTATCTTTATTAATAGTCATAATATATAGGTCACACATCTTTAGATTTTAAAACTTAATGTTTTCCTTAGGTTTATAATCTCAAAACGTAGGTCATATAAGCCTCAACTTAAAGATAGGGGGTTAAACGCGCCGAACACGAGCGAGCCATGCTCAGCTCGTGTTCGGCTCGTTTATATTTCGAGCTCAAAAAGTGTGTTCGTGTTCGGCTCATTTGCTTAACGAGCCGAACAAGAGCTGTTCACGAACAAAGAGTCATTTTAACAACATTAATCATGTAGTCATAAGACAATAAGGGTTCGAGCAATATTTAAAAATTATTTTTTATATTAAAATATCATTTGAATCTAATATAATAATTTTTATTCTATTTTCTTAATAAATATTTTAATTGATTATAAATCTTTGTATTCATTGTAGTCAATTAGATTTTTTTAAAATACTACTTTATATATATATATATTCATAGGGCAATATCTATAACCAAATTCTAGCTCCTTTTTCTTAAAAAAAAATCATATACAGTATAACTTTAACCTAAAACAATGCCAACATTAAAATTAGGCCATAATATCCTGATCTATTTTTTATTAAAATAAATTTTAAAAAATAGCTTGTAGAACATATATTTTATTTAAATAATATGAAATTATTTGATTTCAAGCCAACAAAAAATTCCCAAATAATTTTTAAAAACAATCTATTATGTCACATTTCATATAATAATAATCTATTAGGATATTTATATATGATTAATAAAATAAATATCATAAAGATTTTTCTTAACAACAACAACAACAATAAAGCCTTAATCCCACTACGTGAGGTCGGCTACATGAATCCTTTTTCTTCATTCGTCCTATTTAGCGTCATATTAAAGATTTTTTTCTTAACGCCTTATAAAAATTGATCCCAACCAAATATCTCCCCATTATTTTATCCAAAATTTATGTCAAGGCATCAGCTCAAGCTCCTCAAGAAAACGAGAGCATAACACAAATGCCAACGACGTAGAAAGAGAGAATTAATCGCCAGCTGCAAATCACAAGAATTTTGTGCTGATCCTTTGTACCATTTCTTTCGTTCAGATTAAGACAAAAAACGTCTTTATCTTTTGTTCTGTCTGCTGCGTAGCCTGTGCTGGATTAATTAAAGTAAGATCACATACTGAATATATATAAATATTTTCTTTTCAAAATCAGATAGATTATTTTGCAGTGACTTTGTCCATGAAAAGAATACAAAGTTACACGATATGCATCTGCATGCAGTTGGGAATTGGTTCTTTTGTCTTTTACGAACGAGGAATATCATAATCAGGCATAGCTGTAATCTTTTATAAATGAAAGTCAAGACAATTGTTCTTATTTGTGAAGAAGTTTTTCAAATTTAACAAAAATGGTTTTGATGATTTGTTTTTTTTTTTTCTGAATTTCAATTGTTTTATTGAGTTAGTTGAATTATTAGGATGAATTTATTCCTAATTAATTTGTTATGATTGTACTAAATCAACATAATTTTATTAATTTTCTTAGCTGTTTGGCGGACAGAAAAAATTTTGTACAGTTTTTCTGAAAAATTTTGTTGGTCAATTTGCTTGCTCTTACATCCTTCTCGGTGTAGAGTAACATTTTGAGGGGGAATGTTGAGCACTGCCTTCTTTTTTAAGCTCTTAAAAGAATTTCATAGATAAAATTACATATGCTTTGATACAAAATTGAAGTTTATAAGATATATGAGTTAGCAACATATTGATCTATCGTGATCAACCAGTAGAAGCTATGAAATGAAACATATATGAGCATTATTAATTTATATATTTCAGAATTTTTTGTGTATTTATTTTGCATAGATATATGAGTACAGTTTTACAGTTTTTCGAAAAATTTTGTTATTTGAAAAATTTTGTTGGCCAATTTGCCTCATCTTCAGTGCAGGATAACATTTTGGGGGATGATTGTTGAATATTGTTTTTTTTTTTTAGTTTCGATATATTTTTATGGAATGAAATGTTTGTGGTTATGTTTTGATGCAAAGTGATAGTTTGCATGATAGATAAGTTAGCATCATCAATTCTTATTATGATCAAACAGTAGAAGTTATGAAATGAAATATATATGAGTATTATTCATTTGTTTCTTTCAGAATTTTATGTGTACTTGTTCTACATATTCATGCATTGAGGTTAAATCTCGAATAATATATCAATTAGAGAATGTCATGCAACTATTATTTAGAGCTAAAACAAAAAATAACTATCAAAGAGCTTAACCGATCACCATTTGTCAATTTTAAATTGAGGAAGAAATTTTCCCATGGATACTATCTGTTGCTAGGAAGCACATTCAAGTGTTTAGTTGATTTGGGAAAATGATGATTATGGATGGAGTTTTATTTGGTTAAGAGATTTCACTAAGCTTTAATTATACGCTCGATGTTGTGATGAGATCTAGATATACTAGTTGTTGTGGTATATATATAAATCAAATAAAAGAACGATCGACGAAGCGAAAAATAAAATGAGAAAAATTCACACCATAAAACAGTAACACCACAGCAGAACACACAAATTTACGTGGTTCGGAAAATTGCCTACGTCCACGAAGTTGCAGAGGATTTTACTAATTGAGGAATTTACACCAGTCGATCACCTCGACTTACAAGAGAAATCTCTCATTTTCACTTTGTTGCTCTCTCTTCTTCTCTCTCTGTTCTTCTCTCTCTACACCGAGATACACGGAACAAACTCTACACCGAGATACACCGAAGAAGATAAACTTACAAGAGAAATAAACTCAATTTTTCTTCTGTCACAAGCCACCAAGAAGAAGTCAAGGTAGAACAATCTTCTTCTTCTTTCTTCTTCCTTCTCCGCAAGGAACTACTTCTTGCATCTTCCTTCCTCTATCCCGAGGAAACTGAAGAAGAACATCGTGACTTCTTAAACTTCAAGGAGAGTCGTCCGAAGTCTTTTTATCACGAGCAGGACAAGAGGAAGGGAGATGTTGCAACTATTCGCAAAACAGAAGCGAGAATAGTTTTGCGGTCGAGTGGGAGGCGTGAATGAGATATCACGGCGATTCGCGATCGGGTACGAGAGCGTGAAGGTGGGAGCTGGCGCGGAAATAGGATCGGGCTCCAACATAATAAATCTCTCACTTGGGGACCAATACACATACTACAATATCATCTCCTTGAACTGTCCTCCACTATAGGCGTCGTTTTTTTTTGTTCAAACATGAATCCCCCATCATAAATCCTCCAACTTGAATCATTCACCTCTGCAACTCAAAGTCTCTGTCTTCACTCTAGAAGACCAACTGAAGTTGGGCACAACTTCAGTTTCTCAAGAGTAACACCCTCAATCAACATATCAGCAGTGTTTAAATAGCATTGCACCTCCAAGTTATTTTTTGAATTACTCTTGTCTCTGCTTGCAACTCCCGCTTCATGGGCAATTTCTGCCTCTGCTAAAAGTCTTTTTCAACAAGTTTAGCCTTATATCTCTTATTGTCATCACGCTCAGTCATCACCTAGTACACCCACATGTTGTGTAATGCATTCTTCCCTGGTAGAAGTTCTGTTAGCTCCCACTTGCTCAAACTTTCATCTTGCAAGATTTTTTCATAACTTTATGGTTCTCCACCATCTGTCTTTGGAACAATAGAAATGGGTGCCCTGTACCCGCTATTCTCTTCACTTCCATCATCAACAGAACTATGAACTACCACAACAGTGCATCCTGTACTTTTTTAGATACCGCATTTGCTCTATCATTTTACATCTTCTTGGGATTCCTGCAGTTCCCCTTATGTAGCCAACATTACCACAATTTCAGCAGGTTGTCTGCAGACCAAACTTTGATTTTGATCTCTCTCAATTTGAGTTTTTGTCATGTCATCTCCCTTTGAAATTAAAATTCAGTGTCGAACTCGTACCTGAGATCTCGCCAGAATCTTTTTTGTTAACTTCCTCAGCCAAAATAAAATCACGAATATCATTGCATTTAAGTTTAGATTTCCCTGCAGAACTGCTAACTGCCATCCTCATGGCTTCTCAACAAGTTGTCAATGATGCCAACAATATCAGTGCACGTACTCATCATCAAAATCAATTTCAACAGATGACAATTGATTTATGATAGTATTGAAATCATTCAGGTGTTGAGCAACAAAAATATCTTCCACCATCTTCAAGTTGAATAACTTCTTCATAAAGTACACATTATTATTTGCCGATGGCTTTTCATACATAACTGATAAGGCTCGCTTGAGATCTGCAGTCCTCCTCTCCTTGACGACGTTGTGTGCAACGGACCTCGACAGGGTCAATCGAATAACCCCTAGAACTTGAACAAATTCCATTTAGTCTCATCCATCTTTTCAAGTCTTTTCCCCAATAACGGAAGATGAAGTTTCTTTCCATAAAGAAAATCCCCTATTTGCATTCTCCAATAACTAAAATATGTGTCATCAAATTTCTCGATCCCTGAAACCTTCACTTCGTCTGCAGTCATCATCTTTCCTCTGATCTGAACACAACTTTGATACCAGTTGTTGTGACAAGATCTAGATATACCTGTTGTTGTGGTATATATATAAAACAAACATGAGAACAATCGACGAAGAGAAAAATACAACGAGAAAAATTCACACCATAAAACAGTAACACCACAGCGGAATATACAAATTTACGTGGTTCAGCAAATTGCCTACGTCCACGGAGTTACAGAGGATTTTACTACTTGAGAAATTTACACCAGTCGATCACCTTGACTTACAAAATGACTCTCTCACTTCCACTTCGTTGCTTTCTTCTCCCTCTATTCTTCTCTTTCTACACCGAGATACACCGAAGAAACTCTACATCGAGATACACCGAAGAAGATAAACTTACAAGAGAAATAAACCCAATTTCTCTTCTGCCACAAGCCACCAAGAAGAAGCCAAAGGAGAACAATCTTCTTCTTCTTTCTTCTTTCTTCACCGCAAGGAACTACTTATTGCACCTTCCTTCCTCTATCCCAAAGAAACCTTCCTCTATCCCGAGGAAACCGAAGAAGCACATCGTGACTTATTAAACTTCAAGGAGAGTTGTCCGGAGTCTTTTTATCACGAACAGAAGAAGAGGAAGGGAGACGTCGCGACTATTGGAAACGAAAGCGAGAACAATTTCGCGGTCGAGTGGGAGGTGCGAACGAGAGATCACGACGATTCGCGATCGGGTGCGGGAGCATGAAGGCGGGAGCGGGCGCTGGAATAGGATCGAGCTCCAGCATAACATGACCAAATTTGGTTAGCGTGATAGAAGCAAAAAATTGGTTATTGGTAACTTATCTGGCATGTAATCTTCGGGCTTGCATCAAAACATATGCGTATGCAAGAGCAACCAAATCTACCAGCTAACATCAATGCATGCGTATGCAGAATAAGTACACAAAAATTCTGAAATAAATAGATTAACAATACTCATATATATTTCATTCCATAGCTTATATTAGTTGATCAAAAAATATATAGATGTTGCTAACTTATCTATCTTGTAAACTTCAACTTTGTACCAAAACATATGCAATTACATTTATAAAAGCTTCTCTGAAACTTAAAAAATGAGGCATTGCTCAACATTCTTTCCTCAAAATATTATTCTACACTGAGGAGGGGGCAAGGGCAAGCAAATTGACCAACAAAATTTCTCAAAAAAATTTTAAAATAGTTCTAATATATAACTATCCCTATTGAGATATGTTGAGGTGTAGTAGATGTTAATAACTTATCGGGCATGATTCTCGAGATTTATACGATCTTATTACTTCAAATGGTTTGTGGACACATTGCTTGCTTGGTTTTCGTTTACGGTGATGCTTTTAGAGTGCAATTTTGTGGGCACATTTCACATTTCTTGTGAAATATTTAGTAGAGAGATGATGGGAAAAAAATAGAACAAAATGCTCAATTGATAATCAATTGTGATTGTAAAATAAAAAACATCTATGCAAATTTGACACGGATAATGCTTGCTCTATATGTCTGGAGAACAAAATTGGTGATTCTAGATGGAGCCATTTTTTATATCAATGCTTTGATTTAGAGCACTACTTTTAATTCTATTTTTTTTTCCATTGTTTTATTAGATGGTGAAGCTGCAGAAGTTAAGGCTTTTTTTGGTTTTTATTTTGTCGACTTTATAAGATTTCAGTAATTTTTATAATCCAAATTTATTATAGAGAATTTTAGTGTTAGAGAACATAAGTAAAAATCATTTAGTCACTGAGATGATGTACATGGTGAATCTTGGATTAGTTTTGAGTTGATGGTCAGATATTTGAAATTAGAAAATTCGACGCTTCACATCTTTATCCAGGTGTTCATAAAGCCAATAATAAGTAGACAATGTATAGTTTGGTTGCTCATGAGACATGAGATTCAACATATAGTTAATAAATAGCTACAATAGCTTAGAGATAACACATGGCTTATTACTATCATAAATGGAATTATGCCATTCAAGAGAGTTAGCTCATGATAAAATTTATAGATTTGTTAGTGAAAATTGGAGGGTACTCACATTGAGATTACAACTACTTAACAAGCAACTTGTCTCTCATAATAATTACACCAATGTTGGTAAACATAATTCATTCAAGGTTTTTTTTTTTTTTTTGCAAAATTTAAGACATGCATGGATGATTTTATTAATAGTTAAACCAAATTATTTAGGTGAATTATTATCTACGAATTATTTAGAAGACAGTAATGACCCATTTACTATAACATTATAATTTGTTAAAATGAAACGAAAAATAATGTGATACTTTTTAAATAATAGGACAAGTCATTTGGTATTGAGATTGCATGTTAGCTTTTATTTCTGATATGAAGAAAAAAATGTGAAGCTATTAACAATAATTTTTTGAATGTGGAACAAAAGTTTTATTTGTCATGCTCAAAATAATATTAAAATTTATCATCATTGTAAAGATAGCATTAAGATTCAAAGCATTCAATGTGTAGTTGTAAATGCATATAAAGAGCAAGAATTTGTAGCCAAAACACTTGGATCTCAACGCGCTCCTCGATTCTTATCAGCTTGAGCTACATTTATCTGATAAAAGTTGTTATATTACAAATAGCTTAGTATAATCGTTCAATTTATGGCTTGGATAGACTTAAGTAAACTAATAGTTGATTTGCTAGAAAAGATTAGATGCGTGCCTATGAAGCAAATGACATAAAAGAATATCAACTATGACACATATCTAGATGATGGCTGCTACCTTAAGGGTTGCTATTTATAATTGTGCCTCACTTTCCCCCCTCAATTAGTGATAATGTCATTATATTAATTGAAAGATATGATTGCTTATGAAGTTGCTCTATCAACTCTACGTAGAAAGGAATAGTGAAACATAGACATCAACGTTTAAAAAAGATAATAAGTGTAGTTATGGTGAATTTCAAGGGCATCATAAGAACGCAAGTAAAAACCGCCTATTAATTATATTTGACTGACTGGCTTGAAAAATGCTTATTTTGCTGATGAATTTGTTTTATTTATTTATTTTATTGAAAAATATATTTATGCATAAAAAATACGCCAGTATTAATCCTTAAAAGATATATCGGTCCAATAGGGCTATGGTTCAAGTGGTATTGTTCTTTTCTCTCTAGAGAGAATGTGAGGGTCAAAACCCCTAAAAAAAATATTTCACTTTCATAGTGAATGTGATTGTTGAAGCTACTAAGATTCAAGCATTTGCATCTAATGATTATAATAATAATCTATATCATAAAACCAGAAATTTTTAATTGACTTGGGAAATTAGATCCTATGCTTTGAAATTTAATATTCCAAGTAATGCAATTAGGCTAACAAGATGAGAGAAAATAATAAAAGCTATGAAAAAAGATAGTATTGTGAGTGAATTATTGCAAATTAGAAACTTTTAAGGTCTACTTCTTAAATGTGACTTTTTACAGCAAATAGAATATTGTTTTTTTCTTGACCTAAGGCTAATTGTTGCTCGCCATGGCAAAAATCTGAGCTCATTGTTTCTTATTCGGTCTAACTAGATTAGTTGTCTTGGATTGATCAAGAAATCAACTGATTTTTCAGACTAATTTACATACCACCCATTTCGTATGTATTTACATATCTAATATTTGAACTTTACTAATATTATATCACACGAATTTTTAATTTCACCCAAAAAAATCATCATTTTAACTTTTTAAAAGTGAACTTAGAAAGGAGAAAAATCACTGGGTTCAACCCAGTTGAAATAATCCACTTTATAATAAGTACATGTGTATATTATTCTCCTAAATTAGGGAAGATGGAGTTACAAAGTTGATCATCGTAGATGTATAACAGTAATTCATCACTAATAATTATAGTTTAGCTGCAGTAAATATAGTTCTCACTAAAGCAAACTGTAAGGGCCACATTCGGTTGTTATGAAAGCAGTAGCTTACCATGAATGTTGCAAACGATGGTTGTAGCGCTAGCTTTTTGTAGAGGTCGTAGTAAAAATTGTGATATTAGTTGGTCATGTGAGTCATGATTGTTTTAGGAGCGTTGATTGGCAGTAAAGGTCGTAATAGAGAGCTTCATAAGCTATGAGTCACATAAGTTGTGGTTAGTCATGTAGGTCATAGTGGTGAGATGTGATAACATTCGTAAGATGGGGAGGTAAGAGTTGAGAGTTGCATAAGTTATGAGTCACATAGGTAATATTTGGTTATGTTGGTCGTAGTGATGAGTTATCATAATGCTCATTGGTCGTAGAGGTTGGAATTGAGAGGTGCATGAGATGTAAGTCATATAGGTTGTAGTTGTTCATGAAGGGTATAGAAGTGAGTTGCAATAATGTCTGTAGGTCGTAGAGGCCGGAGTTGAGCTACATGAGTTGTGAACCACGTAAGTCGTAGTTTGTCACAAAGGTTGTAGCAGTGAGTTGAAATAATGTCCAAACGCCACATAGCTTGTAGTGGTAAGTTGCAATAATGTATGTAGGTTGCGGAGATTGGAATTGGGGTTGTATGAGTTGTGAGTCACGTAGGTCGTAGTTAGTTACATACACCAGTAGTAATAATGTTCATAGGCCGTAGAGGCCAAAGTTTGAAATTATATGAGCCTCCTTTAAGTCCTCCCCTAAGTCCCGAGCTTCCTCTGATTCAAGGTCTATGTCTTCTTTCAAGAAGGGGGTGAGACTCGATTCATAAAACAAGAGACAGACCTCCTGACAAATAATGAAAGACTCCGGACCACTCCATCGGATTACCCAGAGTAATCTCCTTGATCAGATGACATTCCATGGACTTTTGAGTGCCCTAGTGATGTCGAAATTGAGTGATATTGGCCTCGTTCGATTCTTCTTGTTGACATGCTTGATTCGACTATAAGTTTGTCATATTTTGAAATTAATTTGACCTTGTAATTGGGCACTAGAATCTTTCAAAACTGACTTAACGGCCTGATCTAGGATTGATTCGACTCAGATTTGACCAACTTTTTTCGCATTGTCTTCGTCCCGTTAAGTTGATTAGTTTGACAATAAATTTGATGAAAATTCTATTATCAAATATGGCTGCGAGAAAACTGAATCCACCACAATCCCTGATAATTTGCGAACAACTTGGTGGCATCTTTTTTTGTTTGGGTAATTACATACGTAGCACTTAAATCCTTATTATTTACAAAACTAACATCCCTTTTCATTCATTCTTCAAATTCTCAAACAAATTTTAAAATTCACAATAAAACTAACCTAAGTTTCTTATTTTATCAAATTATAAGGATTTAATTATGGCATGCATAAATGGACTAATTTGATAGTTTCAAGAAAATAATCTAGGCCCTAAATTTATAGATAGTCATGTTTCGATTGCAGTGCACATAATTATCACTTATAATTAATGTCACGATAAATTGATATGAAGTTGACACAATGTTTCAGCCAAGGGTTGTTTGGTTTGTAAAAATGAAAAGCACCGTAAGAATTTGCAGGTTATTATAATTATAGTATATTAGAAATATTTTGGAATTTTTTTGTTCAATGTAAAATGAACGTATATATATATATATATATATATATAAACAAACTTTTTTTTTGAGGTAATGTTGTTATTTTTTATTCATGCGTTCAAAACACTCGCAAATATAAACTCGTTTTTTATTTATTTACGATATCTAACTCCATTTTCATATTTATTTATCTAAGAATTTGTTGTAATAAAATCATGCATGAAAATGATGTATTTCACTTTTAAAAAATAAATAATAGTAAAATATTTATATTAAGTTAAAGATTTAAATGCAATTGCATGCAAATATAAAAAAAATTTTGCTACATAAATATAACAACAACACATTATTAACACGAAAAACTAAAATATTTTCAAAGTAAATTCTTTTGAAAGTCCGTCATTGTGCTCAAATGTATAACATATTAACGTTGATGAGAAATAGAATAAGAAATCTCATGCCTAATTCAAGCGCTAACCTTGCTCGAAAAAAGAAAGGAGGTGCAGCAACATTATTAAAAAATAAAATAAAAAAGCAGTACAAGTGTACGAGAAAAGCTGGTATGAAAATAGCTCTTATCGCCCAACTACCGTCACGCCACGTTATACTACATAAATCACAAATTAAGGTACAGCGCAGTGAATATTCCCTTCTCTGTACAAAATAAGCTCGACATAAAGCTGTTAACAGTGTAGTGCGCTCACCAATATCGTCTTCTAAAAGCCCGTGGCTTCGTTTCACCAGGGACCAGTATATGTCCTCCTCAAGCATGATCTTTTTCTCCCAAGTTGATGATTAAGCTCCAAAATCTGTCCATATTATTTATTATAAATCGGAAAAAAATATATTTAATAAAAAAAATTGGGGCATTTAGATATACACTGTCCAATTCCCTATGAATTCAGGCATCTAACATATAGGCTTTGCTTTTTATGTTTATACGGACCATATCTTTCATATGACATTGAGAATACCACGACATTTGAATAACTAAAATATATAATTTCATGTATGCAAATCTTCTAAGATGTTACCAGAAATGAAAATGAAGAAGGTTTCAAACCCAAGCAGTGCCAAAAAATATAGATTTGTTTTCTAAATGAGTGAATGAGCACACAAAGAAACCTATATTATAGCTCAAAACAAATAGTGTTGTTCTCCCTAATTTTCAGGGTAGAGGTCACAAATTCAATTTTCTAATATGATTTTATTTAATGTAAATATTCACTAGCTACCCATGTAAAATTCATAGCATGGCTCATACGATTAACCCTATGCCTACTTATCTATAATTACATATGTTCCTAAACGATAATAAGTATTTCAAAGTTGAATTTTTTCAAGTGGGATAGATAGATGCAAATCTGAAATTGTCATCCCAGAGTTTTACCAATTGTGTTGCCGCCTTCCTCATCCACGACTTAGCTACAATGCTCCCACCAGTCACCACCACCTATTTCTCATCTTATACATTACCAGTTTATAGATTGAGAGGTTATTTCGCGCTAATTTCTGTCACTTCTATTTATTTTCTTTTATGCGTTAAACCAGTGCCGCCTCTGTGCACTCTCTATCCTATTTCTTTCCTAATTGTCCCAATTGCTTAACAATTCATGGAGTGAAATTTATGGAAAAGTTTCTTCACAAATATATGAGGAATACAAGATTTAATGAAAGTTGAATGTTGGCATAAATTTCTAATTTCCTCTCTTTGTGTGTGTATATGGTTGTGGATGTATACTTTTTGAGTGTTTCATAAATGCAGGCAACTTCAAGGAGGAGATTCTTTGTACGAGTGTAAGACCTGATTTCTACCTTTGAGTTTATTTAGATTATTGTTTCGTTTTATTTTACTTTATCAAATCATTGATTTTACACTTGTGTTTTGGATGTTGTTTAAAATACATGTGAGCTTTTCTTTCGACACACGAAGATAAGCTGTTGCTAAATCTTGACTGTTTTCTTATTAAATTCCAAAATTAAGCTGACCTAAATTATTTTTTGGAATGAACAACGGTTGCCTGTTAGCCTTATAATAAAAGTGATACATTATTGCTAAATTTATGAAATGGTAACACGCGGACTGTACAGTTTATTGTAGTTTCATAACTATCTCAGCCTACATTACATTAGAAATGCTATAGACCCTTTGGCAAAACTACATCAATCATCTTCAAATTTATGTGGGAGAGAAATTGAACCTTTACATTTTGTTGTATACTTACACAAACAGTTTTATAATATCCAAAAGGGTTGTCTGGTTAATGGGATTTTGGATTTTTGAGTGTGATTGGGCAAAATACGTAAATCCATTTTGTTTAGAAATTTGAAACTCAACCCTTAAATTCACTTTTGGAGCAATCCAAAATCATTTTTGAACAGTTTTATAATTCACCTAGCTTGCAAATTCTAACCTTGCTAACTAATGAGGATTGGAAGAGTGGTCTAGATTATGATTTAAGTTGTTGTACTACACGAACTATGCCCAAGTAACCTTTTTGATCCAATAAAAAGCTCATTCGAGTTGATAGACTTAGTCCCATGGAACACCTAGATCAGATGGTAGTTTGAAAAAAAATGAGCGACAAAATACGACAACAATAAGTAGGAAAATGCAATAAAACAGCTATAGGAACAAATATTTCATATTCAAAATGGAATTCCTAAATGATGCCTATAGTTAGAAGATGAGAGTTATACCACTCAACACACTAATCTAAAAATTTCAAATTTTATCGATCCATTTATAACCAATAATAAGCCCAATGGTGAGTTTGATGAAGTATCAATTACTTCCTTCAAAATTTAGATAAAAAGATATTAATAATGAAACAACATAGGCAAGAATGACTTGGACGTTTATTTCACTAATGAGCTTGGAAAAGAAAAAAAAAAGTACAACCGAAAGTTTATGATTTGATTTGACGTAGAAATCTGCACAAATTTTCGTAGAAATTAAGGCAAACAGAAATTTTGATTGCAATAATACAAATAACTCACATGAATACACAAGAAAAACACCTACATCCAAGAGGTAGGCTGTCTCTCTCACTTTCTATAATTAGAGAGGTAGGAAATCTCTCTCAAACCATAGACCTAAGACTCACATACATAAACCTAACCCTAAACATAATAAGCCTATTTTAATCCAATAAAAATAATAATAAAAGAATAAATTGCCCTTAGACATACAAAAAATAAACTTGTCCTTAAATTTGGCAAAGACGTAACAATACTATCCACCCACTCCCCC